>JAVJIF010029774.1:202500-222500 GCA_038442645.1 Agave tequilana | reverse complement strand
CCCCTCATGCAGACCTACCCTCTCCCACTAACCACTAGAAATATACTATTATGGTATTTGATGTATTTGATTTTTTTTTTTTACACAATATACTCATATACCAATTAAATTCATATATTTAAACACACAATTTGTATGAAATTATATATATACATGAGTTAATACAAGTATGATCATGTTCACAAAGATTTACATATACCTAATATACATGTATATGTATATATCTGCATATATCAAATACCCATGCCCCCCATTCCCAAAATTTTCCACAGGATGACTAAACATCCATTTGTTACACCGGTTTAATTTGGTCCTCGCCTCAGATAATCAGTTTATTCTCTTTAACAAGTACTAAATCAAGATTTAGAATTTCGGGGCGTTACAGTTCTACCCCTTACAAAAGTTTCATCCTCGGTACCTGAAATGAGTAAGTATAAAATCTTCGCATTTCTTCTGCTTATCACAAAATCTTTCTTTAATGCAACATCTTTCTTGATTATTCACCTCAAAGGTTCATTATCTCTTAATCACTTCTATACTATGTTCTGACGATCCAAATTAATCTTGACTCGCTTGATATTTTAGTCATTCCCTTACTCTAGTGTCCCATACCACTGGCAGCTCATACTGAGGGCCCACACCCTCAGTAGAACACATCCGAATTATGGCATGTGGGTATCATAATTCGAACACAAGGCAGTGACCAAATATCCCGCGCTTCGGGATTAATTATTCGTGTAAAAACTCCTACTCCCTTAAACCAACCATATCAAACAACATTCACATACATACAAAACACACGCATACATATCAATCATAACTATCAATTCTAGCAATCAATCCTCTTCCTATGACAACTATTTTAGATCTAGTCCTTATTCTAAATTCTGAGCTCTGATACCAACTGTAACGGTCCTAGATTTCATAGATCCTCAATTAACATAAAACTTCTTTTGAACTGATAGATTATCATAATCGTCTCCAAATCCTTAAAAATTTCAATAGAACTTTCTTTGTAAATACTGATATGCCTAAATATACATTTTAATCCATAATAATTTCGGCCAATATCAGCCTACTTATTCTCAATCCAAACATGCAGGTCAAGGTCAACAATCGCCCATGCAGTCATAATAATATTTCGGCTCACAACGACCTACTTATTCTCCAAATAATAATTTCGGCTTGACATCGCCTATTTATGTGAAAACAAAAGAAACATATGCCCGAGAATACCCCTCTCGGCATTCAGAACATAACTCAAAATTTTCATAACTCCAACTTAATCATAGTCATTACAAACTACCTTATCCTTACATCAATATATCTAACAAAAATGATACATGCTACATGTACATATCAACTAAAGCTATAGGTATGTAGAACAAAATCTTACAAAGTAATAACACATTACTATATCTGTAATAAGTTTACTAATAATGAAACTTCTCCTCAAACCGCCCAAAGCCTAAATTGGGCCTCCATCTCGCCGCAACCTGAAAACATGAAACTGGGAGGGAGTGAGCTCGACAGCTCAGTGAGCAGAGAAAAAGAAGATTAAGGAATGATATAGTTGTCAAAATAAAAGGGAACATGCTTTTCTTCAAATAGCAAACGAGTGTGGATAAGGAAAAAAATAATAATATCACAGTAAATAGTCAACGCAAACAATTTCTACACTCTGCAAAAGGCCTGACTCCTTCGATTAATGATTCTATAACTCAAATCTTTGAACTATATTCTACATGGTTTATGATATATCGAATATTTTCTTTTAGTGTCTTAGTTTATTTCTAGATTCTTTTTATGTATATGTACTTCATGTACCATTCACAATGGTGCTCCAATCACAATAAGTTAATTTAAATACTGCATATATCACAAACATGCTTATATGTATATCGTATCGCACTTCAAGTGCTACATGGATAAACTCGTAAACATACACATTTCATATAATATTCTATTATCTCCTATAACAAGGCAGTGTTCACAGTCCTACATCAAGGACAAGCATTCATCACTATGCATTTGAATAAACACATCTTTACTTCATAATATACGGCCCATCTCATATCCCGTCTTCACACCTACCAGTTCCCACTGGTCCCTTCCTTCGTTTAACAACAAACAATGTCATACCCCGTCTTCACACCTACCATCTCCCACTGACCCCTTCCTTCATAAGATATATATATATATATAACAACAATACCGTCTTCCCCCTTCCACCGGCTCCCGTTGACTCCTTCCTTCATGTGCATAATGAAATCACCTAGAGGGGGGTGAATAGGTGATAATGCTAATCTATGGAACTTAATGCGGAATTTAAAAACTAAATGCAATACACACTCAAGTGCAATCAATAAGTTATGCACACACAACCAAGCATATAAATATAAATGCACAATGTGAAATAATGCAAGGCACAAAGTAAAGAGAGAGAGAGAGCCAATGGATCAAGCGCAAACAACAAGATATGTTTCGAGGTTCGAGCCCCTAGCTCTACATCCCCGCCTTCGACACACGAAGGATTTCCAATCCACTAGCTTGTCCACAAAGGACTCCCACAAAGGGAACCTCCACCGAGGATTTGGGGCAATCATAATTACAAGGAGTACCCAACTCCTCTCCTTACAAACTCATCCTCCTCCTTGAGGCACAACTCCAAGCCAACAATCAATCACCTCACAACTTGAGGGATTTTCACAAACCAATACAAGGATCACCTCACAATTTGAGAGATACAACCCAAATGCACAACCTCCTCAACACAATGAGGGAAAGGCACAAAGCAAGGAATGGGTTTACAACTTGGTGGTCTAACAAACAACCACAAACAATCTCTTTCCCACACAAAGATCCTATAGAGTAAGATAGTAGATGTAGCTCAAGTGTGGAGAAAACCAAAGGAATGGAAATCAAAAACTCAAAGAAAATCCTTGGAAAAATCAAGAAACCAAGATAGAGAAGTTCAATCAAAATCTTTTCCCAAAAACCCTTTTCTTTGATATGTCCAAACCCTAGAAAACACCAAATAGATTGTTCAAATTAAAGCCCAAAAACTTCTTTTGATTGCTGTAAAAACACTAGAGAGTCAGGAAAAATTCGCACTGAAAATCTTAGAGAAAAACTCTTGCAAATGGGGTATTTATAGGCAAATCTGGAAACTAGCCGTTGGCAGCAGATTTTGCCAAAATAACGCTGCTGGTCGACCGCTCGGTCGACCGCCCAACGGTCATATTTGACCTGTTGGCAGCTACCGGTCGACCGCCCGGTCGACCCAAACAAACAGAGAGCAACCTGCTCTCAGTCGGTCGACCTTGAGGTCGACCGGCCCAAAGAGGCAGCCAGCGTGCACGTATCTGTGCACGTCGGTCGACCCCTACGGTCGACCGGCTACTTGGTACGGTCGACCGTCAGGGTCGACCGCCCTAGCCTGGCAGAGGCTGTTCTGGGCAGAAAAACTAAGTTATTTAATATCCAATAAATTCCCATAAAATCTCTAAAAATACACAAAAATTGTTTTATCATTTTGTATTGATATGTAAACATGTGATAAATATTTTACTTCAAATATCAATCAATATGAACTATTTTTGTGTCTAATCATTTTTACCAAAAATCAAAACTTGTATTTTCTAAAACTTGGATTTTGAATAGAAAATACATTTTGTCCAAAAACTCATTCAAATACAAAAACATGATATTTAAACACTTAGAAGCATGTTGTATATGAATAGAAATTCAATATACAAGAAACATATATATCATGGTTTTTGTCATTAAGTCCGAAAATATGTTTTGTTATAAATACCAAAACATAAAACACATGGAATAGATTATCAAACAAAGTTTGTTTAAACAATAGAAGCATGCATGTATATAGAACAAATCTAATATACATTAAACCATGTAAACTTGTTTTGATATAAAATCTATTCATGAAAACCAAGATCGGTTAAACCTAAAGCCGAAAACCCAAACATGAAAACGTGTGTGTTGTGAACTTGAGCATATCATACTATTCTAATCATTACAATTTGGATCTAAACTCAAAACTAAACTAGGGATACCTAAGTCTTCTTGTAGAGCGCAATCTCCAAGTCGACTCGATCCAAGCCGTGATTCACCAAGCTTGACTCCAATGAGTGCTAGATATTATCTTTGATGCTCGGGCTCTTGAATCACCATGTGAAAGCTTCTAAAAACATCTTGTTGAAGCTAATCACCAACTAATATCTTGGCTAATGATCTGGAACTAAAATCACAAGATAATTAGTACATATAACTACATGAGTTAATCATCATCAAAACTAGAGTGGAAGGCCTTTGGGCCAACAATCTCCCCCTTTTTGATGATGACAAAACTCATGGAGTTATATATGCATGGATTAAAGTTAAGCTTCAAAGAAGCTCCCCCTTAACTTATGTATAACAAATAAACAATAAATATATGCAATGAAAGTTCCTAAACATGTATGAAACACATATAAACATGCTCTTGATACCAATTAAAATAAAACATAAAACATGAAACATAAAACATGCAAGGCTCTTGACACCAAATGAATATGCATAAAACCATGCACCAATTGAAAAACTAACAACTTATGCATAAAACCATGCATATAAACCCAAATTCTTCTCCCCCTTTTTGTCAATCATCAATAAAGGGGTAAAAATAAACATAATAGAAACAAATTCTTCTCCCCCAAATTGTTCGAAACAAAGAATCAATAAATTATTCCAAGGGGTAAAATATGATACCAATTAAAACATGTGTCAATGAAGTGCATTGTGATATCAATTGCAATTAACAAAATTTAAGAAATGCCAAATCCAATTGAAATCAAACAAGGCATTGAAACAAAATAACATTTTATGTCAAAATGAAAACATGAAAGGTAAACTTGATACCAATAGACAATAAAAACAAATTGATACCAATTACACATTAATATTAATTTTTCAATCATTTTTCATCATAAAGTTAGGGAGTGAAATGCAAAACTAATGTAAACCAAATACCAATTAAAATATGAAATACGAGTTTTCTCCCCCTTTATGAAATACCAAATAAAAATATGCGTAGGCTTGAAATGAGATACCAATTGAAAATTAAATCAATTAAAAATTTGCTTTAGCTTTGTTTCAATTGAAAAACTCAAGCTTAGCATAAACAAAATTCGTGCTTCAAGATATAGGGATATAATAAGCACAAATAAATATGTATATGTGTATGAAATAGAATGAGTACCAATCACGAAAGATGATACCAATTGAAAGCATACATACACAACAAAAATATGAGTATACAAACAATGTCAAGATTGATACCAATTGAAGAATTCAATGATACCAATTTAAACAACAATAAGAGCAAGTGTATATCTCATATTCACTAACCTCCCAATCATGTGCAAGTATAAAATGATTTTCACTATAAAGCATACATGAACATGATCTCCCATCCAACCACCCTTAGAAGGTAGGGGTTTTCAAAAATAGGTTTTCAAATATAGTATTTTTGAAAACTACTACCAAAGAGAAGAATATCACAACTAGTTAAATGGAAAACTTGTTAACTAGTACGAAATCCTTCAAGTAAGGAATAACACAAAAATACTTTTCATGAAACATGAAAATCACATGATCACTAAACACTCAAAGTCCATAAAGCCCATATCATACTCATGAAAACACAATCATGAGAAACATAATAAAGTGAGTGAACAAGTGTAATGTGAAATACATTGTCCTGAAAATTTTGCATTCAAGCTCAAATGAAATTCCTTTAAAACATTAACACATGATAAACTAAATTTTCATTATTAATTGAAATTACTTAAAAACATGAAAATCATCAAAATGATTTAAACTTCAAGGCATATGTATGTCATGTACAAACTAAAGTATACATACATATCCAAAACATAATGAGTCCACAAATGTATATGCATGAAGGCACGTGGCTCAAGGATGTACATATATATCTAATAGTTTGGACAAGATGGACATATACATGAAGTCAACCAAAACATGTGAAATGATGAATACAAGTCAAATGCATGAATCATCAAAACTAGACTATACTAGCACATCTAATGGGTACAAATAGGCATTCAAGCACAAACATACAAAGATATACTTGTGGCCCATTCTATGTACAAGTATAAATCCTAGTTTTAATGATAACTAACATCTAAACATATATTCAAATCATGAAGCATAAAGTGGGTCAAAAATCAATATAATAAATGCAATCATAATAATAAAAAACATGAAGTATTAAAGTAATCAAAAACATCCACATGATCATTAAAGACATGTGCATTAGATCTATGATCTACATGATAGCTAAAACATAAAGAGAACACAAAATATGGGTCCATTTAAACATGGGTGATCTCATAAGCTATACATGCATGTCAATGGTCTAATAATCATGGTATTTAACATATTAATCAAAACAAGAAGCATCAAAATAAAACATCATAAACATCAATATGATCATTATGAAGATGCATGTGCATTAGATCTAGAGCATACATGTTAGTTTAAAACAAAGTGAGAACATATAGATATAAACCCATATAAGCATGAAGTTTCTCAAATAACTAAACATGTATAATGCTAATCTAATAAAACATGACATAAACATAATGAACAATAAAATAAAACATGCTATAAATGAATGATCTAATAAGCATGTAAACATAATAGGAGTTAGAGAATGTTACCAAAACCAATAGGGCACCTCTCTATTTCTCCAAACCAAGGTGGTCCTCCCACCAAATTTCCTTGAGAGTGAAGCATCCAAATGGTTCTCTTTTGAGCACGGAACGCATCCACTTCAAGGCACCAATACTCTCACGTGATGCGAGAGCTCCCACCTACATCAAAAAGCATAGAGGTGGTCTTTGGTACCCATTTTCTTGTGGGTCCATGGGGGTTAGTGTCTTTCCTAACCCAAACAAAATTAGATGCTAAATTTTCATCATATAGGCGATCATAGCAAAATCTAGCAAGGTGGCCCTTACGACCACAATGTGTACATGTGTACACGTGAGCATACATGTGATGGTTGTGTCCGTGGAAAGCATGTGTATGCCGTGTAGGGTGTGCATGCAAAGATGGACCTTGTTTCTTGCGAACCAAGGTTTCCAAACGTGAATGATTCAAAGTGCATTGGCTCAAAGTGGAGCCCAAACATTCAACACTTTTCTTCAAAATATTTATATCATTTTCAATAGTGGAAGACAAAGTGGAGCATGCAATAGGTGTGCAAGAAGAAGAAGCTATACTAGCATGGCACACATGAGAATCAATATCAATTTTCAAAGATTCATTTTTCTTTAAAACCAAATCCAACTCTTTTGTAATTGAATCAATTTTATTTTTTAAAATAAGGTTATCTTTTAAAACAAAATCCAATTTAGAAGATAAAGCCTCATTGTTTTTCACAACATCATCACAATCATTTTTGCTTTTCAAAACTTCAATCTCATTAAGAGCAAGGTCTAGTTGAGATCTTAGTGAGTCACGTTCACTAGTGATCTCTTCCTTCTCTTGCAAAACCAATTCAAAATTAGAACACAAATCCGTTAATTCATTTTTCAAAACAAGATTATCCTCTTTCAAAAGTTTGTGTTTTTCCAAGAAATTTTCAAGCTTTGTGGCAAGTTCCATATTTAAAGTTTGAGCTTCTAAACAACCATCACAATAGGAACTAGAGCAATCATCTAATTTAGAATCCGATTGTACCTCAAGGGAGTTCTTCCCGTGGACCATGAGGCAATGCTCTTCGGACTTTTCTCTCATAGATCTCCTCATCTTGTTAATAATCCTTGGTAGCTCGGGAGAAGTCAATATGCTCCAAACTGCAAAAGCCGAGTCATAACGATCAAACACCGGTAAAAGATGTTCATTAAGAGATGCTCTAAGTGCTCTAAGTGCTAATGCATTAGCCTTTTTGTGTTTACTACTATTAGGGAATGATTCTTGAGTGGAGGCTTGATAAACTAGATGACCTAGTGATTTTAAATGCCTACTCATATTGGCCTTCCAAGTATCAAGTCTAAAATGGTCAAACATAGGAGGGCTATCCATGAGTGCAAACTAGATGAGTGCAAATGAAAATGCAAATGAAGATTAGCAAACCAAGATCTCACTCCTAGGTGGTTAAACCTAAATATCAGGAGCGTAGGCTCTGATACCAATTGAAATCACCTAGAGGGGGGTGAATAGGTGATAATGCTAATCTATGGAACTTAATGCGAAATTTAAAAACTAAATGCAATACACACTCAAGTGCAATCAATAAGTGATGCACACACAACCAAGCATATAAATATAAATGCACAATGTGAAATAATGCAAGGCACAAAGTAAAGAGAGAGAGAGCCAATGGATCAAGCGCAAACAGCAAGATATGTTTCGAGGTTCGAGCCCCTAGCTCTACATCCCCGCCTTCGACACACGAAGGATTTCCAATCCACTAGCTTGTCCACAAAGGACTCCCACAAAGGGAACCTCCACCGAGGATTTGGGGCAATCACAATTACAAGGAGTACCCAACTCCTCCCCTTACAAACTCAACCTCCTCCTTGAGGCACAACTCCAAGCCAACAATCAATCACCTCACAACTTGAGGGATTTTCACAAACCAATACAAGGATCACCTCACAACTTGAGGGATACAACCCAAATGCACAACCTCCTCAACACAATGAGGGAAAGGCACAAAGCAAGGAATGGGTTTACAACTTGGTGGTCTAACAAACAACCACAAACAATCTCTTTCCTACACAAAGATCCTATAGAGTAAGATAGTAGATGTAGCTCAAGTGTGGAGAAAACCAAAGGAATGGAAATCAAAAACTCAAAGAAAATCCTTGGGAAAATCAAGAAACCAAGATAGAGAAGTTCAATCAAAATCTTTTCCCAAAAACCCTTTTCTTTGATATGTCCAAACCCTAGAAAACACCAAATAGATTGTTCAAATTAAAGCCCAAAAACTTCTTTTGATTGCTGTAAAAACACTAGAGAGTCAGGAAAAATTCGCACTGAAAATCTTAGAGAAAAACTCTTGCAAATGGGGTATTTATAGGCAAATCTGGAAACTAGCCGTTGGCAGCAGATTTTGCCAAAATAACCCTGCCGGTCGACCGCTCGGTCGACCGCCCAACGGTCATATTTGACCTGTTGGCAGCTACCGGTCGACCGCCCGGTCGACCCAAACAAACAGAGAGCAACCTGCTCTCAGTCGGTCGACCTTGAGGTCGACCGGCCCAAAGAGGCAGCCAGCGTGCACGTATTTGTGCGCGTCGGTCGACCCCTACGGTCGACCGGCTACTTGGTACGGTCGACCGTCAGGGTCGACCGCCCTAGCCTGGCAGAGGCTGTTCTGGGCAGAAAAACTAAGTTATTTAATATCCAATAAATTCCCATAAAATCTCTAAAAATACACAAAAATTGTTTTATCATTTTGTATTGATATGTAAACATGTGATAAATATTTTACTTCAAATATCAATCAATATGAACTATTTTTGTGTCTAATCATTTTTACCAAAAACCAAAACTTGTATTTTCTAAAACTTGGATTTTGAATAGAAAATACATTTTGTCCAAAAACTCATTCAAATACAAAAACATGATATTTAAACACTTAGAAGCATGTTGTATATGAATAGAAATCCAATATACAAGAAACATATATATATCATGGTTTTTGTCATTAAGTCCGAAAATATGTTTTGTTATAAATACCAAAACATAAAACACATGGAATAGATTATCAAACAAAGTTTGTTTAAACAATAGAAGCATGCATGTATATAGAACAAATCTAATATATATATTAAACCATGTAAACTTGTTTTGATATAAAATCTATTCATGAAAACCAAGATCGATCAAACCTAAAGCCGAAAACCCAAACATGAAAACGTGTGTGTTGTGAACTTGAGCATATCATACTATTCTAATCATTACAATTTGGATCTAAACTCAAAACTAAACTAGGGATACCTAAGTCTTCTTGTAGAGCGCAATCTCCAAGTCGACTCGATCCAAGCCGTGATTCACCAAGCTTGACTCCAATGAGTGCTAGATATTATCTTTGACGCTCGGGCTCTTGAATCACCATGTGAAAGCTTCTAAAAATATCTTGTTGAAGCTAATCACCAACTAATATCTTGGCTAATGATCTGGAACTAAAATCACAAGATAATTAGTACATATAACTACATGAGTTAATCATCATCAAAACTAGAGTGGATGGCCTTTGGGCCAACACATAAAAATAACACGATATGCACACACAACATCACATACACATCAACTAATAAGGTAACACATACAGTGTCAGTTGTGTTATGATATACTTTTTTCAATCACCAATCATGTGGTTGATATGCAGCACACGATCAAGTTCGTGTAACTATCTATTATATGCACACATTCAGACGTACATACCATTTACATTTATCATTTATCTAACGACGCATCAAACAATTAATTACATTTTAAATGCCCGTCCTAGGTCATATGATTAGTTATTTTAACTAGTTATGATTCTTATTCTCATATTAGGTATTTGGTGAATGAAATTGACTACGCTACCTATCTGTGACCAGGGTCTTAGCATACTTTGAAGTTTATAATAGTCCACTAGATTCACACTTACACACATAATTTATTTCAGTAGGAATTATTACTTGTAAACGAGGGTACATACTTCACTAGTCATCAAGCACATTAGTCAACAACCATCATCAACAAGTTATCAATAGTATATGATTATATGATATATCACAATTGAATATCTATATGTACTTCATAAATAACTGTATCCATAACAATTAGGTAATAATCATAATCGGCATATATCAATTAGATCATTGGTCTATTAATTGAAAATTGTAACCCAATCCATATTCACATCTATTTAATATTCATAGTTAAGCACAACAAGCTCGTTGCCCTATGATCGTTCACTCATCTCATACAAATTAGAGATTTGAGGTGTATCGGGTTTGGATTAGTGATTGTAAAATGCAAGCGATGAGAATTACCGTATAGCTTTGGGCTAACGGGTCGTGTCCACGAGGAAAAATGCGATGAAAGCTTTTCAGTGTTTTTGTTTAGAAAGCAAAGAATGGTATTGTTTTTTTTTAGTTGAAAAGAGAATGGAGAGAAAGGAAATGATTAAAAGAAAAATTGAAAATTTAGAGAAGGCTTTGGAAAAGATGATCTTTAAAAAGTGTTAAAAATTATTTGGTTGTTTTTAATATAGAAAGAAGATCTGGGCTCACTATCTCACTACTCAACGATGTGTTCTTCTCTTGAAATTTTTAGTGCCTCAACTTGATCATAGGCAAAAACTTAAGCTTGAGTTTAGAAAGTTTTAAGCAAAGCAAATAAGATAGTTTGGAAAAGTTAACTCTTTTTCTTAAGAAATTATCTTGAATTGAATGTTAAATCATCAAGTCTTTTAAGTATGAAATAAAAACAAGTTCAAGTGATGTTTTTAAAAGAAGTAGAAGTTTAAAAATCTAAACTCATCCTCATGTGCCTTCAAGAACACTTTCAAAGAAGAAAGGCTTAGTTTAGGCATGCATATGATTCCATTGGGTCTTTACATCAAAGCCATTCAAAAACAAGAGAGATCGAAGAGAGGGACGATAATGAGCCCAGAAAATAAATTTAGTTACTCATAAAAGATGAAAAATAAGACATGTAAATAACGTAAGACATACCCGTGAATTGGAGTGGAGAAGAGAAAACTTGATCCTTTATTGATGTCACTTCAATCTTCAGATTATAATCACTCTATTCCTCTCTCTCACTGGTATTTAACTGAACTATAAATTAGAAAACAGAGATACAGCTTCTATACTATCTAACAAATTTAATGGGCTTTTGGGCTCGTTTCTCTTTACTATTCTTTAGCAATGGACATGCATTTTATAAAAAAAATTAGGACTTATTAATATGATTTATTTAGATAATAAATATGGTAATGTGATAATATATATGCAATATATGTGACCGATTACACCCCCACACTTATCTTTTGCTCGCCCTCGAGCAAAACATCAAAACTAATCCTAATCAATTATTTGACCACTTTCGTAGGTCACTCGATTGCACTGAGCATGTGCAACAAGCCGTTAAACCTCTAGCTACCTCTAGAGGACGAATTTTGTCTCATGAGGGTTTTCAGTGGATTGCACCAACAAAATCCATAAAGAAAGAGAAAAATGTTAGTATTTTCGAAAAGCATTTTGAAAAGAGAAAATATTTGAAGTATATTTGTAAGAGTTCAAGTAATCTATAAGTTATAGGAATATCAAACTTTTCATTTCTAAACTTAGTCTCCATTCAAAAACATATCATCAATCAAAAAAAGGAGTCAAATTGTATTTCTCATCTAATCTATTACTTTACCCTGAGTCATATGCACCATCGTGACCATGAAGTTTGACTAAGGATTCTTTAACATTAACTCCTATGCCTTATTTAAATTTATTTTTGGTGGTATTTATTCTTTAATTCCATTAGGCTTTCTAATCTGTCCATGTAACGAGCCTTTAGTTGGTGACACCCAAACCGGACAGTCTTAGGGCACCAGGTGAGAAAACACCTCTAACGACTTAAACACTCGAGTAGACAAGGCTACGAAACCAAGGGTTTTTATTTATAAAATGTACCCCTTTTAGGCATGAATACTTATGCTTCATGAGGCACAAATACCCAGCTTAATCAGAGTATTAATATATATATATATTTCAAACTTATCTAATTATCTTTTGCATAAATACCAAGGCTTGTTTAGGCCAAAGTACGTAGCTAATCAATAATTAGATTTGCATATATATATTTTTCTTTTTTTTAATAAGGCATAAGAATTTTTATCTTTGAACCCTAAGAATGTAAGTGTATTAAGTGTGCATATTTCTTCAAGGTAAGGATCAAGACTAAATTACTTTCATCAATTTTCTTCCTAACCTTGAAAATCAAACAAGTTATCTTATTTTGATCAAGTATAAGAAATCTTAATTATGATTTTACTATTCCTTAAAATTGAATTAATTTCTTACAAAAAATATATCAAAATATTATTCTTACCTTTCAAAAAGTTTATATATATATATTTCTTTGCTTTCTTCTTTTTTTTATTTATATTAGTCATGTTAGAGCCCTCCCCCACACTTATCTCATGCATCGTTCCCAATGTATGAAAGAAATGTACAGATGCATGAAATAAAATGGAAAAGAGGAAAGTTACCGATACACTGGGTCGAAAAGACCGATAGCCGTTTCATTTACCGGTACCGATTCCAAGAAAGGTTTAAGGCGTTGACCATTTACCTTAAAGTCATTTTCATTCTTGGTGTCACTGATCTCGACAGCACTGTGTGGAAACACGATTTTTACAACGAATGGCCCAGTCCATCTTGATTTTAATTTTCCTGAAAAAAGATGAAGCCTAGAATTATAGAGTAAGACTTTTTGTTCAGGGACAAAAGTTTTTCTTATGATGTGTTTATCATGAAGAATCTTAACTCTATTTTTAGTGATCTTAGTATTTTCATAGACCTCATTTCTCAACTCCCCTAATTCGAAAATTTGTAATTTTTGAAGGTCACTGGCCTTAGTCAAGTCGAAATTTAACTGCTTGATTGCCCATAAGGCCTGGTGCTCTAACTCAGCGGGTAGGTGGCAAGCCTTCCCAAAGACTAACCTATAAGGAGACATCCCTAGAATCTTCTTGAAAGCGGTCCTGTAGGGCATAGGGCGTCTACAAGTTTGGTGGACCAATCTTTCTGATTTTGGTTCACAGTCTTCTCCAAAATAAGCTTGATTTATCTATTGGAGACCTCAACCTACCCACTGGTTTGAGGATGATAAGGTGTGGACAACTTATGAGTTATGGCATACTTTCGCATAAGAGCTTCAAAGGATCTATTATAAAAGTGAGTACTATTATCACTGATGATAGCACGAGGGGTTCCGAAGCGTGAGAAAATGTTCTCCTTCAAAAACTTTATGACAACTTTGTTATCATTAGTTCTACTAGGAAAGGCTTCTACCCAGTTGGACACATAGTCCACAGCAACCAATATGTATTGGTTTCCAAATGAGTTAGGAAATGGACCCATAAAGTCGATGCCCCAAACATCAAAGAGTTCTATTTCTAGAATTGAGCTGAGGGGCATCATATCTCATTTTGAGATCCTTCCCACCATCTGGCATCTAGGATACGTCTTGCAAAATTCATAAGCATCTTTGAATAAAGTGGGCCAATAGAACCCACCTTGTAGTACTTTTTCAGCAGTCTTGCGGGGACCAAAGTGTCCACTGCATGTAAGTTCGTGATAAAAGGATAAAACACTCTTAACCTCTTCATCGGGAATGCATCTCCTAATAATTTGATCAGAACAGTACTTAAAAAGATACGATTCCTCCCAAAAGAAATACCGGACTTGAGATAAGAACCGGTATATATCGTTTTTGGACCAATGAGATGGAGTTTGGTTTGTGACTAAGTAATTCACTATATCAGCAAACTAAGGTTCCCTAAAGATAGCTAAGAGATTTTCATCAGGAAAGTCCTCATTTATGGGCAATTCGTTGCATGGAGAATTTGGATTCGTGAGAGATGGTTAACAACGATATTTTCTACGCCTTTCTTGTCTCGAATCTCGAGATTGAATTCTTGAAGAAGGAGGATCCGACGAATGAGTCAGGCCTTGGCATCCTTCTTCATCATGAGGTACCTAAGCGTAAAATGATCGGTGAAAAAGGTGATTTTGGACCCTAGTAGGTAGGGACGAAATTTCTCTAAGGTAAACACTACTGCCAAGAATTCCTTCTCAGTAGTAGCGTAATTTAATTGAGCATCGTTGAGAGTCCTACTAGATAGTAAATCACGTGCTGCTTGTTATCAATGCGCTCTCCTAGGACACGGACTATGAAAAAATCAGAAGTGTCACACATGATTTCGAATGGCTTAAGACCAATCCAGTGCAGATATGATTGGTGCAGAAATAAGCTCTCTCTTAAGCTTCTCCCAAGAGTTCATACATCAGCATCGAAAGTGAAGGACACATCCTTAGCTAACAGATTAGTCAAGGGTCTAGCAATCTTGCTAAAATTCTTGATAAATCTTCGATAAAAACTGGCGTGTCCTAAGAAGGATCGAATATCCTTCACGCATTTGGGCACGAGAAGCTTAGCAATAACCTCAATCTTGGCTCTATCCACTTTAATTCTTTTTTTAGAGATTTCATGACCCAAGACAACTCCATGTCTTACCATGAAGTGGCATTTCTCCCAGTTCAGTGTCAGATTTTTCTCAGCATAACGTTGGAGGACAAGTTCTAAATGGTGGAGACATTGAGTGAATGAACCTCCGTAGATGGAAAAATTATCCATGAAGATTTCTAAGAATCATTCTACCATATCAGAAAAAAGACTCAACATGCAACGTTAAAACGTTGCTGGGGCATTGCACAAGCCGAAAGGCATTCGACGATAAGCAAATGTCCCAAATGGACATGTGAACGTAGTCTTTTCTTAGTCCTCAGGAGCAATAGAAATCTGATTATACCCCGAGTAACCGTCCAAGAAACAGTAATACTCATGGCCCGCCAAACGTTCAAGCATTTGATCAATGAAGGGAAGTGGAAAATGGTCCTTACGAGTTGCAGCATTAAGCTGCCTATAGTCAACGCAAACTCGAATCTTCGTTGGAAGTCAAGTTTGGACCAACTATTTGTTCTCATTTTCCACTACGGTGTAACCGGATTTCTTTAGAACCATGTGGTCAGGACTGACCCATTGGCTATCAGAAATGGGATAGATTATCCTATTGTCTAAGTGTTTCAGTTTTTCAGCGTGAACAACCTCTTGTATTATAGGGTTTAACCTACGCTGCAGGTCTCTTTTAGGTGTTGCATCTTCATTGAGATGAATGCAATGTTAAACTATGGTTGGACTCAATCCCTTTATATTAGTCATAGTCCAACAAATGGCTTCCCTATATTTTCTTAGAATTGCTTTAAGATCTTCTCCTTGCCCGTCATTTAAATGGGAGAAAATGATGACAGAAAAGGTCTCTTGTTCGTCTAAATAGACGCACTTGAGATGCGCAGGTAAGGCTTTCAATTCTAAGGAAGAGGAAGGCTCACTGAAGGATGAGTCAAATTTGTTGGCTCCATATTGGTGAAATAGGGTTCGAGGCCTAATTCACAGTAGACTCAACAACCTGATCAAGATTAAAGTCGTCAGTCTCTAACCCGAATTCACACTCAGTTTCTAGTTTCAATTCTTTCTTGTGTTCACTTGTTAAGTTCTCAATAAGGTTAACTTCAAATGTTTGGTCCTCAACATCACGGGGTTGATTTCCAAGGTTTAAGACATTGACTTCTCTAGTCATGTATCCAAAGGTTAACCTCATGGACCCATTCCTACAATTGATGATGGCGTTGGCAGTAGAAAGGAATGATTGCCCTAGGATAACAGGAGTTTGAGCCCTAAGATTGGACACAAGTTGTGTCTCTAGAACTATGAAATCAACGGGGTAAATAAACTCCCCGACCCGGATAAGGACATCATTAATTTTCCCTTTTGGAACTTTCACTGAATGGTCAGCCAGTTGGATAGTGACTCGAGTTGGACTAAGATCACCCAACCCGAGTTGTTGATAAACTGAGAATGGAAGCAAGTTGATACTTGCCCCCAAGTCAAGAAGTGCACGACTAATCTCGGCTTGTCCTATGGTGCAGGCAATGGTGGGACAACCTGGATCCTTGTACTTGACAGGGATCGGACCCGACAGTAGCTCACTAATATAAGTGGCTAAGAAGACCATTTTGGGTACATTAGTCTTTCTCTTCTTGTTGCACATGTCCTTAAGAAACTTAGCACAGGATGGGACTTGTTGGATGGCATTAACACTTAATTGAAGATCTCAATTATCTTATCCATATGTGGATTTTGCTTGTTATTTTTCAGCCTATTAGGAAATGCTACTATAGGTTGGTTTACCTGACTAGTTGACTTATCTGTTCTAGATTCGTCAGATTTGGACGGACTGGGACTAGATGAGGTGGATGGTTGAGTGTGGTTGTGCTGAATGGGTTTAGATGGTGTTGACACTTGATTATCAACTTTCTTTCCCGACCTCAATGTATGAACAT
This sequence comes from Agave tequilana, assembly GCA_038442645.1. Classification (NCBI taxonomy): domain Eukaryota; kingdom Viridiplantae; phylum Streptophyta; class Magnoliopsida; order Asparagales; family Asparagaceae; genus Agave; species Agave tequilana. Next base: position 205,287 of record JAVJIF010029774.1, on the reverse strand, counting down.
TACATTGATTCAGTGATTGATCCTCAGCCAAATGAGCTTGTTGAGAATTTCTAAGATCATTATTGGCTGACTAGGTAAGGTACCTTTTTACCTCTCATTTTGTGGATTGGCTAATTGGCTCATTTGAACCTCTAGCCTCTGTATAGTTTGCATGAGAGAATCTTGGTTCTTCACCTTTCCATGTTTCTCTCAAAGTCAGTCATTCTCCTTTCTAGTTGAGGATTCTGGAAGGAAGATTGTGGAGATTGGTTGGGAAAGTTTTGTTGATAGTTTGAAAAGTTAGGTGAATGGTTGGGAGAATTATGATGGAAATTGAAAAGTTTGGTTGATGATTGAAAGAATTATTGACATGATGGCAGTGACTTGCATGATTTGACTGTGAGTGGTCATTATTATTTTGGCTCCATAAGAAATTCGGGTGATTTCTCCAGCCAGGATTATACATTGGTGCATAAGGATTATTGTTCGGCCTTGAAAAGGCCGCATTCATCAGTTCTGAAAAGTGTTGTTAAGCTTGAAATATAGGACACTCCTCAAACACATGATTCATGGCTTGACAGTAAGTACAACTCGGAGTTGAAAATTGGTTTGGGCTGACTTGATTGACTGGACTTGGTTCCCTAGTTTCTAAAGCTTCCAGTCTTCTCACTTGGTTAGCTAACTTAGCCTCGTTAGTTATGGTTGATTCAATTGAATGGAGACCTCCTTTAGAAGAGATGGAGTTTGAATTCCTCGAGTTTTCACTAGTTGGTTCCCACTGGATGGTCTTTTCAGCTAGATTCTCATATAAATCCCATCCTTCATTTTCATCCTTCTGCAAGAATTCCCCTTGGCACATGCTTTCTAAGAGGGTCTTGGTAGAATAGTCTAAACCATCATAAAGAATTTGACATTGTCGCCATTTCTCTATTCTATGATGAGGACATTAGACAAGGAGGTCTTTGAAACATTCAAAATACCTCCAAAACGGTTCACTAGGTTTTTACTTGAGCTGCATGATGTTTTTCCTAACGAGAGCTGTCTTGTGAATTGGATAGAATTTCTTCAGGAAGACTTTGATAAAACCATCCCAAGATGTGATAGAGTCGGCCGCTAAGCTGTAAAGCCATTTCTTAGCTAAGTCAGTGAAAGGGACAAATCTCAACCTAATAGCATCATCTATAAGGTGTGGGATTTTCATTATTAGACAAACTTCCTCAAATTCTCTTATAAAGAAATAAGCATCTTCGGACTCTAAGCCATGAAACTTGGGGAGTGTGTTGATGAACTGAGGCTTGAGCTCAAAATTATATTGACCAACCGATGAAAGTTGGATGCAAGATGAAAGTGAGGTTCTAATGAGATAGAACTTATCCTGCAAAGATGTCAGTTGAGTCATAACTGGATCTGGTCTTGGTTCAAACTTGGGTGGTGATGTGTTTCTAGTCAACCTAGATGAATTAGGGTCTCTTAACCACACTTACATACACAAACACGATCACAAATAAGTTTACCAATAGTCAACAAGAGTAAACAACCAAGCCTAGTCTAAGATAACCTTGACCTAGACAACTCCTAACTGGTTGATTGTCCACAAGAGGTATAATGCAGACTTTGACCACAAGCTAATCAGTCAGGTCAGGGCAAGATTGATGGGAGGTATCCGCGCAAAAGCGACGGGCCTAATTAAGCTAAACCACCAGCCTTCGGGGTTTCACCCCTCAATCCCTTTCCTAGACACTGATTTGGCAGGAGTCAAATTCTAACTCCTTCCCCCTTAGGATAATCTCCTAGTGAGTTCGAGATGTCCCTAAGGCCAACGTCTATCAGATTTTATTTAGGCTTAGGTTGTGCATGCTTGAAGATGGTTTGTGGGCTAAGGAGGGGTAATGACTTCCCCACCTTATCTTGATTTGAGTTTTGCCCTTAGAATTGATTGTGCAGAGTGTGCAAGATATAGAAAAGTAACATTCAAAAGCAAATATCAGCCAAGAATATTTCCTAACTATATGCTATGCATACGTACCTTGTCTCCAGCTATCTTCAACAATAATTGTAAAAGAGACGTAACTAGACAAATTTCTAGAATGCAAGTCTAAACATTTTTTAGGCAATTAACAATCACTCAGATTACTGTTGGATTAAAAACATGGAGTATGAATATCAAATATAGCAAGAATAATACACAAAAACTGTATTTTGCAAAGCGGTATGTCCTACAAAAAAGAGTTTTTAGTAGTCTACAAATTTTCAAACTTGCGCTGTAATTTCTTGAAATTCTGTTTCCCACTTTTGAGAGTAGGGGCACAGAATAGCAAGTCTTCTCCTGTAAAGCTTGAGTGCTAAATCTGAATCTTAATGTCTCTGAAATAAGATACCAAACTTGTTAGAAAATAATTACACCGTTCCCTCCCCGGCAACGATGCTAAAATTTGATTGTAAAATGAAAGCGATGAGAATTACCGTGTAGCTTTGGGCTAACGGGTCGCGTCTACGAGAAGGAATGCGATGAAAGCTTTTTAGTGTTTTTGTTTAGAAAGTAAAGAATGGTGTTATTTTTTTTAGTTGAAAAGAGAATGAAGAGAAGAGAAATGATTAAAAGAAAAATTGAAAATTTAGAGAAGACTTTGGAAAAGGTGATCTTTAAAAAGTGTTGAAAATTGTTTGGTTGTTTTTAATATAGGAAGAAGATCTGGGCTCACTATCTCACTACTTAACGATGTGTTCTTCTCTTGAAATTCTTTTTGCCTTAACTTGATCATAGGCAAAAACTTAAGTTTGCGCTTAGAAAGTTTTAAGCAAAGCAAA
>JAVJIF010029774.1:0-197500 GCA_038442645.1 Agave tequilana | reverse complement strand
ACTTTCGAGGTTTGAATTCTATGCCCAACTGTACATCGAATCCATATGAGATATAGGTTTTAAAGTTGTATACCCCAAAGATTTTTCAGTTGTTCCAAACAGAATGGGCAGTTGTAATGACACTCTTTTCAGAAGAGTTGGAACACGATGGACCCGGAGCAAAATATTTGGTTGGTGATTTTTCAGAATCAAAAGACACCTGGGAAAAGGTCAGTTATGAGAAGTATGATGAACTTGATGTGCCTTGTAGTTGCTCATTATTCGAAACAGAGGGTATCCTTTATAGACATATTCTGTGCATTTTGTGGTGCAATCACGTTACACATATACCAGAATCCTATATACTTCAGAGATGGAGGTTGGATGCTCGTTACAAAAATGTTGCAATTGAAAATGGCATTTGGACTTTTCCCAGTCAAGGCACTCGAGGGACGACTAGATTGTGGACACTTCGTTTCAAATTTAATGCAATTCTTGAAATGGTGGCCGATTCTGATATCCATCTTTCAAAGTTGGATGCTGTTTTGGAAAGATTTGCTGAAGAAACCAGTAATGAATACAAAGCCAGGTCAGTAAATTATCAATCATCACAGTCTAAAACTAATATTGGTTCTAGTGGATCTGTCGTTGTTCTGCGGGATGGTGAAGAATTGACTATACGCAATCCAATTGGTCCAGTACCAACCAAGGGGAGGCCTAGAGCTGCATGCAGGCTTAAGTCTAGTTTTGAAGATTCTCTATCTTAGAAGGAAGTGAAGCATCGAAGATGTGGAAACTGTCAACAGGTGGGCCATTACAGGACTGGTTGTCCATTATTGGTATTAAATGAAACCTGTTATATAATCCTTTTTAAAGTTGATGTTTTAAATTCTTACTTTTCTTTTTAATTGCAGAAGAAGTAGATTCATGTTGTGTCTACCTAGAACGAATAAAGTGTTCATTTTCACAGCTTCAGTCATCAACTACGACCATGGTCGCACTGCGAAGAGAGATCATGTCGTGTACTGCGACCTGGGTCGTAGTATAAATAGATTTTTTTTATCCTTTTTCACATCTACTGTTCTTTTATAAGCAGTTATACTTTAGAATTTCACTGTGACAATGTTGAGCTATATAGTTTACCTTTTAGTTCATTGAACATAGACAATGACTTTGGTCGCAAATATAAGCAGTGTATGGGGGATAATTGCGACCGGAGTCGCAGTGTTTCATTGCACGGGAAATTGGTTTGTCGCTTTTCAAGTGTCCCCCGTCTCTTGGTATTATTATAATATTTGAATATAGTTGAAATTTTTCGTTCCAAATCCATTGTGACAATTTTGCCGTATGTTGTGTTTTATTCCACTGAACATAAAGTAACACTGCGACCAAGGTCGTAGTTCATATTTGCCTATTTGAGATCGACTTTCATGTTATTAAATTTTAATATTTTTCTGGCTTAGAAATTGGCACCGTAGTTTCATGTTGCGTCTACCACAAGAATAAAATTAGTGAAAAAGGTACACTAGTTAAACCAAAATTAAGTAAAAAAATTTATAATTAACACAATTAACATTACAAAACAGGCTTAAATATTTATAAAAATCAAAATACAAATTTAAAAGTACTAATCTACTTATCCTCATCATCACCATCATAATCAGATTCGTCCTCTATATTATGACTGTGTTCGTCTTCCGTATCGCTTTCCTCCTCTTCCTCCTCTTTACCGCCAATCTCCTCTTCGCTTTCTTCCTCTTCATAGCAGTATTTTGGTTCATCAATGAACTCCCAGAACAGGTCGTCTGTATCAAGCTCATCCTCTGACCCGTAGCGAGGGAACGATTCGAAACTATACATCTAATCATCATTAGATGATTGGCTTCTTTCTGGTGAAGAAGATGATGGAGAAGACATTTTTGAATCTGTTTCTGAATATTGAAAGAGACGAATTTTAGCAAAACTAATTTAGTCTGTTTGTTATCCTCTAATGATGACCCTTTATATATTCTTAATCCAAAAATTCTAAAAGGTTTATGCTCTCAAACGACGTGAACATGCACTGTGTTTGTGATTGATCGGGAAGAACATGTACTGCACATCAATTATCTAATTTTTAAACAACTGCTTAATGAAATAATCTTCAAGATCTCTACTTTTAGATACAACACCGTGCTGTGAACAACAAAATTAAATTCAAAATGCAATCAAAATATAAAAAATGATAAGAAAATCAGATGTTATTCTCACAAGACAACAGACTGCGATCATGGTCGCAGTGTGTTTTGGTTAATATATTTTTCGCTGCGACCTTGATCGCTTTCATCGGTATCCATGTTTTATTTTTAAGGATTTCTTAGCAACTACGTCTGTTATATTAACATGCACTGCGACCAAGGTCGCAGGATTGTTATTGATTAAGAATATGTTGCCTCCAACTGCGACAAAGGTCGCAACCTTCATTACTCAATTGATATTCTTAAGGATTAATAATAACCTCGACTGCAACCTAGGTAGCGACCTAGGTCGCAGTACATTCATTATGCCTTATCAGCAGAAAAGGCGACTAGTAGAATTTTTAACCACCAAAAATTTGAAAGTACTACATTAATTAGAAATTTGATTTTTTGTATTAACTGTAAAGGAGAAAATAGATGTTTACCCAAGCTTCAGTTTGAAAGAATATACTTTTTAATCCTCCTCTATTCTCTAGATGCTTCATGTAGAAATGAATTATATTGGCATCTAAATCTCTACTGAACATCAGGTCCTCAATGTCATTTTTTGTAACAATTATTCCGTTGTCAGTATCCTGATATGCAGTAGAACTGCAAGAAAAACAAAATAAAGTTAATAATTAGATTGTTTTAATATAAATATCTAATAGTTTTTGATATAATTTTAAATAAAATTAATTAACTTACTCAGAGAAGGCTTTGTCTAAGAAATTTTTGATGAGAGCTTGTTGATGTGGCTGCAGAATTCTGTATATAGTGGTTTCAGTCAATTCCCTGATTTTTGGCTGAGTGTCTGAAATCTGTTCGTTGCCGAAACCAGTGGCAGAAGTCTGAGCCGCAGGCTGTGAAAGAGGATCTTCATTAATTTTCTTTTTTTGTTTTGGATAAATGAAGTCGGAGTCATCGCGATCTCTTTCAGCGCGCTTGCGTTCTTTGACTTCCCTTTCTATCGTTCCTTTAGAGTAATCCAAAACTTTTCTTTTGAATACTTGCTTCTGAGTCAGAGTCTGTTCTTGAATTTTTTCTTCAGAAGCTCTGTCCTTTTGGAGTTCAAGTATCTGTTGAGTTAAATTTAAAGAAAAAGTGAGAAAATCTTCCCCAACAATAGTTAATTCAAATTCAGAACCCTTGAATGCCTCCTCTTCCATTTTTTTCCTTCTGATCTTCTGCATGCTTCTCCATCTGCTCCCTCATCCTTTTCTGCTTCTTCTCCTCTTCCTCATTCCTTCTCCTCTTCTCTTCTTTCATCCTCTCCTTCTTCTTCTCTTCCACCTCTTTCTTCCTCTTCTTATCTAGAATTTTACGATTTTTCTCCTCCTGCGCCTTCAACTGCCTCTTCTGCTCCTCCTCTTCCTTCCTCCTCTTCTCCTTCTCCTCCTCTTCTCCTTCTCCTTCTCCTGTTCCTCCTCTTCTCCTTCTCCTTCTCCTGGTCCTTCTCTTCCTTTCTCCTCTTCTCTTCCTCCTTCTCTTCCTTCCTACTCTTCCCTCCTCCTCTTCCTCTTCTCCTTCTCTTCCCTCCTCCTCTTCTCCTTCTCCTTCTCCTCGCAGCAGTGGCTGCTCTCAGCAGCTCTTCTTCTTCTTTCACTTTTAATTTCTTCTGCTGCTTTTTTAATTTTATTTTCTCTCTTCTCTCTCTTCTTTTTTCTTTAATTCAGCCTTGAGAGTTTTCTCAGTCTCCATTTTTTTCAATTTTTCTTTCTACTTGATAAACATATGCTCTCAAGTACTGATTTTCATTCCTTAAAAGTTCAATTTCTTCAGCTTGTTCATCTTGTGGTGCTGGCAAATAACCTGCAATAGTTGGTTCTTATTCACTCGTTGGTTCCTCAACTATTTCGGCAGGTTCTGATTCTGTCTCCGCTGGGATGTTAGCTTCATTATGTATATCTTCTTCTTCTTCTTCTTCTCCTCCTCCTCCTTCAACAGGAAGGCCAATCATAGTTCTTTCATTATTAGAAATGTTGGCCATTCGATACAAAATCTGAAATAAAAAAATAAACTGAAATCTTATAGAAATCTTATAGTTGTATCGCAGATGAATGAAACATTTACTAGAATAGCTAACAAGGAACTGCGACTTAGGTCGCAGTCACAAGCATTAAATCAGACAAGTAACTCCTTACTGTGACCATGGTCGCAGCATATATCAATGAAAAAAAATATAACTGCGACCATGGTCACAGATTATTTACAACGAGTTATCAAGGAAATGCGACCATGGTCGCACACCATTGTGCTGCACATAAGTTGAATTGTAACTGTAGTCGCACTCCATTTTAATGTATAAAATTATAATCAACAGTATATGGTCGCTAACATTTAAAAACTTACGATATGTACGTCAAGCTTATTTAGATCAAATTCAGCCAGAGCTCTGCTAATATTTTGGAGGTCCCATCTTACTGCCCGTGGGGTTTTGTCCTCCAAACCAGACCTCGGCTAAAAAATAAGAGCCCTTTCACAGAGTCAATACTGTAAAATGTATAATTACATTAGTTTACACAAATATTGACAATATATAAGGAAATTTTAACAATGTTTGCCAAATATGATATTCATACTTATAATAATTTGCACAGAGCATCCTTGCAACTCATATGTGGTGTGCCTGAAGATGTCCATTGACTCAATCAGGAATTGCCAAACAGCTTTAACCCAGCATATTGTCTTTATCAGCTGCATATTGGCAATCTGTTCCACAATATACCATGGTACCGTGCATTTATTGAGTGGCCGATATATATAGGATGATTATTGTCGTAAAGTCTTGAACTGCAAGTCTTTGTCTGTCTCTTATAATTTCATTTAAAGTCACTTGCTGCTCAAGCTGTTCATCCTTGGTCACATCTAATTCACTCCTCCTTCTTTTCTTGACCAGAAGACATCCAAAGCTTCTTCAATGGACACTTTCGTGATCTTCTTTATATTAAGAAAATAATGTTTTATAATCCCTCTGTCCTTCATTGTACAGGTCTTATTCATAATAAAATTCGCCCCATTGATAGGTAGACCAAAAGTTAGAGCAACATCCTCTACTGTTAAGTCAATTTATTTGCCCCCAATTCTAAAGGTCCTTGTATCCCTATCATACTGGTCTACAATTTTCAGTAGACTGATATTTGATTTATACCTTTTTCAGCTCCAAATTCCTCATTGAAGAAGGCCATGAAGATTGGGCTAAACGGAGTCTTCTTCATCGCATCTACGAAATCACCCTGAATGTACTTTTTAAATTTCCTAATGAATTCGCACAAAGGCTTAGACTCGATCTCAGAGGATGAACCTTCACTTGTTGTTTACCTATAGATGAAGAAACATTAAAAACATTAGTATAAAATATCGGGTCGCAGTACGTTTATTTATAGAAATAAAAGAAAATGAGACTGCGATCTTGGTCGCAACAGAATTTAATAAATTATAATACACTACGACCTAGGTCGAATGATATTTTATACTGCGACTCCGGTCATAATTTTCTAATTAAACAAAATAATTCACCAAGTATATCATACAGCGACCAAGGTCGCAGTGTAATATATCAATGTCCAGTTAATCCAATTTAGTAGAATATAATACATTGCGACCAAAGTCGCACTGCAAATTTATAATTAACCTAAATAATTTACCATGAAGGGACCTTTGTATTATCATACAGTGACCAGGGTTGCAATATCCAATCACGATAACCTAGGTAACAGACTGCGACCATACGCCCAACAAGGAGAGATTTAACGGCAACATTGCGACATCAGTCGCAGAGTCTTAGTAAAAAAACCTTTAAAAAAATTTGAAGTGAATAATTTAAAAAAATATAATTTTTAAAACTCTGCGACCTAGGTCTCATAGACCTAAAACGCTAATTCAAACAACTGCGACCTAAGTCGAAAGAGAAGGGAAATAAAAAAAAAATTAAAAACTCTGCGACCAAGGTCGCATTGATTTAAAACGCTAATTCAAACAACTGCGACCCAAGTCGACACAAAGTCACATATATCTAAAACGCTAATTCAAACAACTGTGACCTAAGTCGACAGAAAAGAGAATGAAAAAACAAAAAAATTTTAAAACTCTGCGACCAAGGTCGCATATATCTAAAATGCTAATTCAAACATCTGCGACCCATGTCGACAGAAAAAGGAATGAAAAAACAAATAATTTTTAAAACTCTACGACCAAGGTCACATAAATCTAAAACGCTAATTCAAACAACTATGACCCAAGGCGACAGAAAAGGGAATGAAAAAATAAAAATAAAAATTTAAAACTCTGCGACCAAGGTCGCATATATCTAAAACGCTAATTCAAACATCTGCGACCCAAGCCGATAGAAGAGGAAGTGAAAAAACAAATAATTTTTAAAACTCTGCGACCAAGGTCACATAGATCTAAAACGCTAATTCAAACAACTGCGACTCAAGTCGACAGAAAAGGGAATGAAAAAAAATGGACCTTTGTCGCTGTGTTACAAAATTTAAAATTTTAAAAAGCTATTCATGATCGCAAGTTTGCGAATCTTTCTCTCTTATTTGCGACCATGGTCGCAAGTTTAAAAAAAAAATTGAAAAAATGGAATCAAATCTGAAAAAAATATAACTATTAAAATTTACAGACCCTAAAAAAAACTTTTCTGGGTTTTTCCATTACCTTTTTCCGCGGATGATTTCTTTAGCGCCATATTTAGCAAATATATTTTAAAAAAAACTAAGAAATATTGTGAAACAATAGCATTAATCTCTTCAGAATGATCAACTGAAAATTTAGATCTGTAAATTTTTTTGAAAGGAAATATTTTACATACAGTAAAAAGTTGTGAGGGAGGGTATTTTCGTCAAAGTCATTGTTGAAGTGAATGATAGTAAGTCGGGCGAGATTTTTTTGGTTTTTGTCCGCCAAAATTAATGTCAAATTCGTGGCTATTATGTTGCCACGTCCTGCCGGCTGAGAAACTCTCTCAGCTATCGGTTGGGATACAATAACCCCTATATATATACACACACATACATATATATACACACACACACACATACATACATACATACATATATATATATATATATATATATATATATATATATATGTGTGTGTGTGTGTGTGTGTGTGTGTGTGTGTGTGTGTATATGTGTGTGTGTGTGTGTATATATATATGTATGTATGTATGTATGTATGTATATTGATATACAATAGAATGTTGCTTGAAAATTTTCCCTTACATGTTGATTTCATGAGTTTATCACGAACATATTTTTCAGGTGGAATATAGACTAAATACGTCTGCATGCAATACTCTCAGACCTCTGGTACGAAAGCATAAGTCATTTGTAATTGAAAAACCCAATTGTTAATGTGCATATAGTTGTCAAAAAACAACCTGCCTCATACTACCTCTGGTATCCTGTACCAAGTAATGAATTAGGCTTGCTATAAGATGTATCTAGTAATAAGAGATTAAAATAGTACGCATAATTGGTGGAATAATAAATAGCCAAATCCCTTTCAAATAAAAGGTTGGTTTCAGCAATAGGGCAAGCTACAAAGTCAGGAAATCTCTATAGAAGGGCTGATCAAAGTATTATTATCAATTATTTATCTTTATTTTAGATTCAGTAACATATAGGTTGGAACTAATTTTTGATCAAAACAACAAATTGAAGTGGAATCCCTACTCACCTCCTTGCTCACGCAGAACTGAATCACACCTGCTCGTGCACCACAGCCATGCGTGCGACCTGCGCACGCGCCGCCGTGCTGCCACCGCCCAAATCCAAGGCGCCCAAGTCCAGGGGGGGGAGAGAGAGAGGGAAGAATAGAGAGGGAAAAAGAGAAATTGAGAGAATGAGAGAGCTTTTGAGAGAGATTAAGAGTTGGAGAGGGGGAAATTTTGTAGGGAAATGAGATGAGGGCTTTATTTCAATCTTTGGGAGAATTTTGGGTTTCTTCTTCAGATCTGAGAACGGGGAAGTGAGATGAAATGAGAGAGGAGGGGGTTAATAATTATTCTATCTTGCACAAACACCCTATATAAATATATATTATCATTTTATAACTTTTCTTTCATCATGCCACATGTATACACAAGATTCAATTAAATCTTAGCCATCCATCACCCCCTCATGCATACCTACCCTCTCCCACTGACCACTAGAAATATACTATTATGGTATTTGATGCATTTGAATTTTTTTTTTTTACACAATATACTCAAATACTAATTAAATTCATATATTTAAACACACAATTTGTATGAAATTTTATATATACATGAGTTAATACAAGTATGATCATGTTCACAAAGATTTACATATACCTAATTTACATGTATATGTATATATGTGCATATATCAAATACCCATGCTCCCCATTCCCAAAATTTTCCACAGGATGACTAAACATTCGTTCGTTACACCAGCTTAATTTGTTGAATGCCTCAGATAATCAGTTTATTCTCTTTAATAAGTACTAAATCAAGATTTAGAATTTCGAGGCGTTACAGCTAGGTTGCACGGGGAGGTGGAAGGGATGTTGTGCAGGATGTGGGCTGCAAGGGGAGTGATGCGCCAGGCCATAGGTAGGGGTGCTGCGCATGGGCTTGGAGGGTGGCCTGGCTGTGCGTGGCCAGGGGGGAGGATGCGGAGGGGATCTCTGTTGAGGGTGCAGCCGACCATGGGGTTGTGGTTGTTCTATCCGACCAAGGAAGGAGGAGGGCGGGGTGATAGTGGGGGGGGGGGAGTGCTGATGGCTCTGGGCTTATGTTCACGGTGGAGCCAAGGGTGTGGTTGGCTCGGGGTGTTGTTGGGAGAAGGGTGTTGGTGTGGCCCGGGGTGCTGTTGTCGTGGCTTGTAAGGAGATGGGAAGGCACGGGGGATCCCGGTGTGAGCTCGACCAGGATGAAGATAGAAGACCGGGCTCTGGACACAGGGAAGGCCTGATGGTCATGGCCAGTGCGGGCTGCCGAGGGGAGTAGGGGGTGTTAGTGCGGCGGCTGTGTGATAGGGAAGAAGATGGTTAGGTTTATGGTTAGTATTAGGGTTATAATTAGGAGAAAGAGATGATTATATAGGAGGTAGAATTGGTAGTGGGTTTGGGTATAGGCTTATTGGGTAATGGGTATAGGTTTGAGGGTTAATGGGTATGGAGAATGGGTATAAGATATGGGTTGGGAAGATGAAAAGGATATAATGAAAGAATCATTAATAATAACAACCATATTAATATTAGTACTTAATAATAACACCAAAATAATAAACTATACTATTAATAATAATAATACTAATAATAATATTAATTAAAGTAATTGGCCTAACCATAATAATAACAACAACAATATATATATCTATCAATAATAATAATAACACTAATAATTATAATAATAATTAATAAACATAATGACATAATTATAATAACAATTAACACTAAATATAGTAATTAATAATAATATCAATAATAATTAATTATCAATGACAAAACTTAGGATACATGATATAATAACAGATAATAATAATTAATCTCAACTAATAATAATTACTACAAAAAATAATAATAATATTAATTAACAATAACAATGCAATAATAATAATAATCACAATAAATTATACTAATAATAGTAAATAAGAACAAAATTAACAATAATATAATAAACACTAATAATAACAATTAACAATAACCATAATAATAATGAAAATAATATTAATAATAATATCTCTAATAATATTAATAAGAAATATTAATAATCATAATGAAACAATAATTGTAATTAATAATAAGAATAATAATAGAAATAATAGTAATAAATAACTAAAAATATTGATAAGAAATAATGGTAATAATATATAAAACCAAAATACCATTTACCATCTTAAAAATAATTTGTTTATTTAATAATAATGATAACCATAAATTAAGTTAATTAATAATAATAATAAAATAATTAGTAAATCAAATTAAATACTTTAGAAAAATATAATTATGACATTATTAACTAGGGATACTATAGTTAGGGAGTCCTGCTCAGTTTGAATATTTAAAATCCTCATATTGATGATGGTTGAGCTGAACATCCCAGTTTGAATCGAGATAAGGGAGTCCAACTCTATCTGATAGTCTGAGCCTTTCTGTAGATAAGGACGAATTGCTCCCGTGGGGTAACTGTCCTGTTTAAATAAGGATTGGGCTTTAGAGGTAGAGATCTCATGTAACTGAATACCTCTTCTTCTAATTACCTGACCTACGTGGAATTCAAACTTGATGAATAACTCTGGATTAGGTGTTCTAGAGGTGGCCACACGTCGCGTATCCCTTGGGGCCGGATAGACATGTGTGGACGGGTCAAAAGGTGACCACTACAGATGCCTCCTCTGCTCCCTTCTCTTTATAGAGGTCAAAAACTCTCCCTGGGGGCTATAAAAAAAATTCATTCATTCATGTGATGTCAATACAAGGAATTTAATACTGAATCAGAATTAGACAATATAGAGAATTCATTCATTACATTGATGTCAACATAGAGAATTTGATATTGAATGATAATTTGTCAATACAAGGAATTCATTCATTCTTGTGATGTTAATACAAAAAAATTGATATTGAAACTTGTTTTCATACAACAGTAAGCTTTACAATCACAAATACAACAACCATCCACACAACAAATATTAAGATCTTCAGTTCATCTTCCACACAAGTTTGAACTCTATTAATCTTCCAACATTCTCCTTTGAAATGAAATTTGCACATCCATAAAATCTCTTGCATTTGTTATTACCCTTGTAATATGCAAAATCCTTAGCCTCCAAACCACACCGGCATCTGGCATGATGGTTGCTCACTGATACAGAGCTCATTTTAAATCTGCAGACAAACCAACATATACATATAATGCAAGCATGACTTTAACTCAAGGTCAAGGATACACAATTTCTTCAAGGATGAACCAACAAACTATAATTTATATACTAAAAAAAATAAAAAAATTGCAAAATGATTACTTATATATTCACACACTCACTGTTATTTTTAAATAAAATCAAAATTTTGAATTGTTTCAAATTTATTTTCAAAACTAAAATTTCAAATTCATCAAACAAATAAAACAGATCACTATGCACTTTTTCAAAATTATTTACAAAACTGAAATATTTGGAAAAAAAACTGAAATTCACATAGTCTGCCAAATACTTGTAAATTCTTGTTAATTCTTGTAAATTACAAATTCTTGTAAATCATTCTACACAAATCAACCCCAACTTCACATTCAACAAAATCCATAAAAATCAAATTTTTAATATAAACCACAAATCCTCAGTTGACAGTAAGACATAGACTTGAGAGGAACCCAAGTTTCAGTTGAAATTGCAGCAATCGGGAATCCCTAAGGAGTAGAAAAAAAGTTGTTGCCATCGAGTTTTATGGGTTTTGGGTTTAGAGAGAAACTCATAGTCGTTGACGCCGAGATCTGTGGCAGAGGATGGAAAGGTGGTGGCAGAAGCAAGGGGGTCAGCGTCAGAGGCAGCAGAGGGGGTCGATGATTGGTCGCCAATATTGCATATTCATTGCCATATTCCTATATTTTATCTTAAATAAACTCTGCTATTTAATCATTATTATTATTTAAATTGTGCAGGCCCTTATTAAATGAAAAATAAGAGAAAATGAGCCCAAAAGCCCACTAAAATTCAGATCAAAATAAAATCAAGGATAAAGGCATTAAGATTAGAGCAAATCAGAGAGATAACACCAAATGAAAACTGGTTAAATTCAAATTTTGATGAATCCATTTCGGTTAGCTGAAGATCAACAATGATATAGATAAATTCAGAGCCCAAACTGAAAATCTATTAGGAGATAAAGGATGTTAGAGAGATCAAAGGCTCACGCACCCTGGATGTGGCACATTCAGGCTGTGAAAATGCTGCTGCATTTCCACCGTAATCTTTGAGATATGGGGGAGCTTTTGCTCCCCTATATCCAGACGCTTTCCTCTGTTATGTTTTTTCTATAAATACCTGTAAATTCTGAGGCCACAGAGAATGATTAAGTAGAGATCATAGGCTAAGCTATTTTGTAGTTTCCAACTCAGGTTTTTTTATTTTCTTTTATATAATTTTTGTTTTTCTTTATATAATTGAGAGGAGAGGTAAGTTTCATGGATGAATGAGAGTGAAGCTTGCATTAAGGGTGAACCGGTGTAATTTCTTTTCTTCCATTTTTATTCGAATAGAATCAAAGTTACGGCTTTATGTTCTTCTTCTCTTACTCTTGTTTTACCGATTTTTAATGATGATTCAAATGAAATCTATAGTATCGAACATGCCTTGCCATTGCAAATCCCCTTGATGGCTTATGGTGATGGATAGCTATTTCTATTTATTTTTGCTTGCTTTTGAATACATAGTTTAAGTCTGAGAATGGAAAAGATCCTATTTTTCATGCTTTCACGCCTTCAAGACCAGGTAAGTCTTTGCCAATGATTCAAGGTGTGACGCCCTGATCCGACGGGTACGGAGACGTCACTGCAACGTATATACGCAGGTCGGAAATACTTTCACGTATATACGCTAAGCATCAGTACAGGCAAGAATCAGAGTGGGAAAACACAGTGGTCATATACATTCTAACAGAAAAGTACAAGTACATAGTTATCACAGAGAGTGATACAATATTACAGGAATATTACATCACCAGAAAAGATAAAAGTACATCATATGAAGAGATATACAAAAGCTGAGAGGTGCTCATGAGCAGCAAGAGAGGTCTCGAGAACCAAACAAGAGAGGAACTAGGAGGAAGAACTGCGACGATAATCTAAGCTTCTGCTACACTCCGATCATCATGGAAGGATCCGCTGCGCATTCTGATCTGCTATAACAAGGCTACCAAGGTCCGGTCTCTAGGATCTAGACATGAGAATTCAGGGTTGTCAGACGCAACCCTGCGAGTACATATAATAAAGCCAAATGGCGTGCATAACAGGTACACGTGTGCATGATCAAGTGATGTGGTTCAAGTATGCAGGTACAAGTAATAACAAATAACATAAGGGAAATTAAAGGAACGACAGTAAATCATGTATATCGATGAATCTGAAACTGAAAACATGCATAGAAGGCAGTATAAAGAGCATAGGTACATATAAACATGTGGTAAATAAGTTAAACATGCGATAAATATACGTATGGACAAAACTAGTTATACAAGCTCGGATCATGGATTCACGGGACAGATACGTCAAGGGGATAATCTAAACAAGAAAACCCTCATCTATATACCACATATCTTATGTCGCCATCGTCTGAGTTTATACAACTTGAGTTACCCTAAGAATAACAGAATTATAGTGTATCTAGAGTAATCATCATGTGTCATAAAGTAAGGTGGCAACTCAAGACATAACACTATAACTGGAGAATATAAAGGTGTGTTGTATTTTAAGTTATTCAATAATAACAATCAGTACCGTTCGATATTTCAATCGCCTCCCTATTAGCGTCTCACTTCACCGATAATCCATACTAGAGTTCGCACTCTGTATAACTTACTCGGGTCTGATATGTGAGTACCAGGAACCGAACAAAGGAGAGACAAAATATCACACGTTCCTAACCTTATTACTGTTTGGTTGTTTTATGTTATTCATCCGATTCATATGTTTTTGTATGTGCTACCGGCACACATACATCCACTTATGAATAAGAAGAGTTATTATTTGGACACTGATAAATCTGATGGCTCATATTTATAGTAGGTCCCGTCTGCCCGGGACTGGCTCAGGAGTACAGGCTACTGCTTCCGGGGACTTATCATTACGCACCCTATAAGACACTTCAGATTCAGGCTACTGCTTCTGGGGACTTATCATTACGCGCCTCACACGACACTTCAGAAATATCACCATTATAAATATGACATCATACCGGTTTCCTTTAGTTTCCCCCACCCCAGTGTAAGTTGAGTACTTTATTATACATATATGAATTGCCCAAAGATAATATCCACAAGTGTATATAATATAACCATGATTATCCAACTATGGGAATTAACAGGAGTATAATATCAGGAGTCACCCTTTTTCAGGGGTTCAGGAATACAGGAGTTCAGGAGTACAAGAGTTCAGGAGTACAGGAGTTCAAGAGTACCAAATATCTAGTAACAGTATAATAATCATGCTAAGTCACCTTAAAGGTAATAGTCATGAATATGCAATATAATACAGGTGCCACAATATCAGGTCAAGTGTATCAGTACTGGGTGATAGCATGTCAAGTGTCAGCAGGCGATAAGTATAGCATGACAAGTACCGGTGTCAGATATCAAGTAATAAGTATAGCATGGCAAGTACCGGTGTCAGATATCAAATAATAAGTATAGCATGGCAAGTACTGGTATCAGATATCAAGTAATAAGCATAGCATGGAGAGTACCGGATCAGATATCAAATAATAAGTATAGCATGGCAAGTACCGGTGTATACATATCAGGGTCAGGTAACTAATATATCGGTGAGAGTCGCAACATTAAAAATAGGTATCAACCGGTCACGTAACATGGTATAAGAGAACGGCATAAATATTTCAAACTCTTCACAATATTATTTCTAACAATAATAAATTTATCTATTTATTAGCCATGCGAAGCCGATTGAAGCGGGAGCAGATTTAGGCATACCCGGTAGAATACCGGTTCGGCAAGGTATAATAACGGCCGACAGCTATTTATAAAACATAATAATTTTAAAAATCATTTATATAATATAAACCAACTTGCATAAAGAGACATCATATATTAAAAGCAAGATAACAATTATTAAATATGAAACGATAGTAATAAAGTAAGAAATGTCAAAGAAATGTACTCGCCTAATATCAGAATGAAAATACAGAGAAAAGTCCGAGAAATCTGCGAACCCGTGCGAGAAAGCCACTAGCCCATAAATATATATTAAAATATATAAATATAAATATTTATATAATTATTAGAGAGGGAATGAGAGAGGAGAGAGAAAGTTGTAGGAAGGGGGGAGAGAGAGAAATATGATATTTTTAGAAAGGAATTACGATTAAAATGGGAGGGGTATGGTTGTAAATATGGGGAAGTAATTTAGAAATGAGGGGATGGGTATTTTAGGGAATGTAGAAAATGGGTTTATTTAGGGAAAAGAAAGAGAAAAGAAAAAAAGAAAGAATTAAAGAAGGAAAGAAGAAAGAAAGAAAGAAGGAAAATGAGGGGAGGGGAGGTGGCCGGCGGCCGGCCACCGCCGGCAGCCAGGTAGTGGCAGCGGCGCTGCCAGGGGAGGGGGAGCGCGTGGCCGACCCCCGAGGAGGAGGGGGGAGGTTGGAGTTGTTTTGGTTGTTATTGGTGTTGGTGGAGGTGATGGTGATAGTTGGTGGTGGTGGTGTTTATGGTGGTTATGGTGGTTGTTGGAGGTGGTGGAGAGTTAGAGGAGGAGGAGGAGGTGATGTTTGAGGGTTTGAAAGTGGAGGAGGAGGTGGTTTGATGGGAAATTTTGGGAAAGAATATGAAGTGGTGGTGGTGGGTTTGGATGAAATTAGAGGTGGCGGGTAGTTGGTGGAGGTTGAAGGAGGTGGAGGAGTGGAGAGGGGGTGTGGGGGAGTGGCGCCGACGGCTAGGGAGGGGCGGCGGTGGTAACGGTGAAGGTGGATGCGGCGGCCATGAAGAGGAGTGGGTGATGGTTGAAGGAGTTGAAGTTGAAATGGAAATGGAAAGGAGAAGGAAGAAGAAGGGTTGAATTTAATGGGGAGGAGAGGTAGGGGAGATGATGGAAGAGGATAGGGGGATGGGCTACAGCAGCAGCCCATCTGCAGGCAGCTGGGCTGTTGCAGGCACCGTTGTAGGAAAAAGGGGAGCATGGGGAAAGTTAAAGGGGAAGAAAAGAAAAGAAAGAAAAAAAAAGGAAATTAAAGGAAAAAGAAAAATGTAAAGAAAAAGAAAAGAAAATAGTAAAAAATTTTATTATTAAATAATTAATTTATTAAAATATCTGAAAATATAAAGTAGGGGAGTAGAGAAGGAAAAAGTAAGAAAAGAAATTGTCGGTAAATAATATTATTATTTTAATAGGGCAAAAATTTGACTATTTCAGAAGCCTTTTAAAAAATTCTCAAAAATAGAAAATATTATTTTAAGATACCCAGTGAAATTGGATTCGAGAAAAGCATTCTAGTTTTTAAATTAAAAATCTTAGAATCTTCCGGCGATACCGACCAACACCAGAATCGGTTAAATTTCGATAAATTTAGAAAAATCCCAAAAAATGTATTTAAATAGAAAATGAAATTCTAAGAAGTAATATGAAAGCCATTTTTAAAAATTCTATCCCATTTGAAAACTAAAAATCCGGGAATCAGTCAGCGATGCCGACCGACACCGGTTTTAGAGATTTTTGCAAAATAATTCTGAAAAATTTCAGAAAATCATGAAAAATATAAAATATTACAAAACAATATTTGAAACTAAAATCGGTCAAATCGGACTACCATAAAGGTCAAATCGGGTGACATACCGATATTAGGTTCTCGGTCCAGGCCAGGGCTGACTCTGAGTCTGAGAATTCAGATCCGATATCAAATAACATAGGAAATCACAACTTAAATACAAATAATGGAAGAAAATTGAAACAAAATGGTTAAAGAATTCGTGACACGCATCAGGGTACGTATCCCGGGAACGGTGTGCTACACAAGGTAAGTCATAAACCGAAAGAGTTAAGTAAGATCTTTTAAGTTTTCTTTCTTTCTATTAATTTTTAATTTAGATCACCATTATCTCCAACTCTCAAGTCTATTCATTGTTTTCACTTTCTTTGTATAAATTTATTTTTATTTTCTCTACCTTCTCTATCTACCACTTTCTTCTTAACTTAATAATAGATTCTTTTTTCTTTCTTTCAAGAACAAGAGAAGAAATTACCATCTCTAGTAAATTAAAAGAGAACTTACAACACGCTTTCACGCAAGTCTCTCCTTGTGGATCACGATCCGCATAGCCACTTGCTATCGCGGTAGTATTGAGTATTTTGCACTTTTATTATTCATTTTTAAAATTTGTATTTTCTATGTGCAGATTACAACTCAATCAGTCAGCGCTGGAGCCGAGGAGGACAGAAGGCGGAGGAGAAGCAAAGATGATAAAAGAATATAGAAGGCGGAGGAGAAGCAAAGATGATAAATGAAGAGAGAAGAGGAGGAGAGAAGTAGCGTTGTGGTTTTAAAGGCCGAAGAGCTTATTTGACCGTTGGTGGTTCTGTGTTCTGTGGGTCTGTGGAGTGGGGTAAAAGTGAAATTTCAGAAAAATTTAACTGATGTCCTAAGAATATTCTTTTTGGATTCCTTTAAACTAACGGTTGGGGCAATTTTAGGGTAAATTTAGAGATGTCAAGATTTGTGAAGTAATTTCAGAAATACAGAAGATTTAGGATATATATAAGAAAAAATGAAAAAACAAAAGAGAACAGAAACTAGCTGTCCCCACGGCCAGCTAGATGTGATTCTCTAGTTATATATATGGTGGAAGTAAATAGTAAATAAGTTTTAGTTGTCAGCATAATTAGTAATTTATTTATAAATATATGAATATTAATTTTTTATTTATTATTTATTTGTTCTTCACTTGATTAATATATAGAAGTATATATTATACGGAAATTTATTTACTTATAATGTATGATGTAAGCTTAATAAAGCTCGAGCCAACCTGTTTCTTTTAGAACTAGGCCCAGTCTTAGATATCTAAGACCGATTTGTAAATAGCCAGGGTTTAGGCTAAAGAAAATTAAACTGGCTCAGATCCAGACTTATATGAATTTGGCACATATTCACCCATAATTATATTATTCTTTGTCAAAAAAAGTTGTGATTTATTTGAGATTATGCGCAATAAAATGGCTTATATTAAATTAAGAAATTAATGCTTATTTAAAAACTAAGCATGCTGCAGCTTATTAAAAAAATAAAAAATAAAAATATATATTAAAAATTAATACTTGCCATATGGTTATTTAGAAAAAACAGATATAGCAAAAATAATTGATAAAAGTAGTACGATATTATTAGATAAGATAATTGAATTAAACCGTCACAGAATCATTAGTATCTCGGTAACATTTGCGCCATCGAATTTTAGACCGAACGAGAAAGACACTATTAGGTCGAACTATTTTAATTTAGTTTTTATCCGGACAATTCCTAGGTCCTCATAGGCTGCATGAGTCGGAAAGCAAACGCCGTCACGTGAAGAGATCTGATTTAAAGCCGCGTGGCAACGGTTCTGTTTAAACGTCCGTTTGTGTCCAAAGCAATCTTTCAACTGAGAAAAGGCGTAAAAGACCCTGCAGTTGAACCGCCTTAGACGGTTTCCCTTCAGACTTTTAGGGGCTTTCTCGATATTTCAGATTATAAGCGATGAGCAGGCATCCGGATCATATTCCTACAGCCGCACGTTCGTACTCTTTTACGAAGATAATGCCTACAAAAAATTGAAAAGACTGTATCACCCCTGAAGAAGAAAACAATGACGAGCATGTCCTCGGAGAAGCTAATAGTTTTAGTTGGCAGAATCATCCCCTAAAATTTGTTTATTACAATTAATTTGCTGTAACCTTCTATACACTTTCCTTTTTTTTTCTTGATAAATAAAAGCTCTTGCAAGCATTTGAGAAAATGAATTTGAAAAATTCGCACATCTGCACCGTTGTTGCTAGTTTCATTTCTTCTAAGCGCATCAAAGCTTGACCGTCTAATGGAACATGTATCACGTTATAATACCCAACAAGATATAAGATCAAAAAGTTTATGAAGGTGGATGCTTGCTACACTTTGTGCAAAGAAGTGCATGGATACTCTTTTTTCTTTAATGAAAATAGCTGGGGCAATATAGCCCCCATCCTTTATCTCAAAAAAACAAGTGGATTACGAAAGATCAAGATGACTTATCTATTTTAACCCATGCATTTATTTTGCGAGTCTCAGTTATGTAAGGACTTGGGACACCATCTCAAAAGACCAGCTTTCTAGGCGGAGTTGTACAAATCTTGATATACACAAGACCATCCTCATATCTAGCCGTTATGGGACTATTTGTTTGACATCCAACTTAACAATAATTGTGGGAGAGTCTAAAAATCTTGTTGGTAGAGTATTTTTTAAACTCATTGGAGAAGATAGCACAAAGTTTGTAGTTCAACGGTGTGCCCAAGATTTGTAGAAGACCTCCGGGATGGTGCCCCAAGTTCTTACAATTGGTGTTTACATAAGACTTCTAGAAGGTCCCCAACAAGTGGTATCAGAGCTTTTCAGGTTTCGTTAGGGAGCTCGTTCGGGCAGAGCAGATCGCTTTAGAAATTGGTCGACGTTTGTTTGGAGGTAAAGATCTTATCTTTATCTATTTAGATTTATTTTCACTAATTGTTTTTGCATTTAATTTGCTGGAGGAGATGGCCGGGAATAGTCAACCCGCAGTGAAAGTCGTGAATATTCATCAATCAAAAATTGATGCGGTGAAGTTTGACGGTATGAACAATTTCGGCATGCAAAAATGCGAGATGATGGATGCACCGACAACATCAAACCTCGAAGATGCTCTACTTTTGGAGAGAAAGCTGGAGGAGACTTTAGAGAATGAATAAGACAATACAAATAGGATGACGTGTGATGTCATAAGATCTGATTTAACACACATGTAATGACTGAGACTTCAGTGAAGAAGATTTGGGAGATCTTAAAGGGCAAGTACTTGACCAAGAGTATAGAGAATCACTTGCACCTGAAGAGGAGACTTTATTGCTTCCAATTAAAGAAATGTATCTCGATCGGTGAACATATGAATAACTACATGAAGCTTCTTGCTGAAGGGGGGAGTTGAAAGCATATTGTAAAATTTCCTTGAATCAATGAAAAATTACAACCACTCAAAATTTCAATTACAAGAGAGAAAACACTCAAGCTCAAATCTTCTTTTTGTTTAAGGTTGGGTTCTTTGCGTAGCGATAGAATGTGAATCTTATTTTTCATTGACCGAGTGAACATCAAGTTCTTCTAGAATGCTTCTCCTTGGATCACAGATGGAGTAGCATAGCTTCTATCCAATGAAATCTCAAAGAGACTTAGGTAAAAACTTGAACTCAACAAGTTGGTAAAAAAGTTTAACTCTTTATCAGTATTCCTCAGCGAAAAATTCTAACCCTCTTTTCAATAGTAAATTGAGTTATTTATAGGGGGTTTCAGGGCTAAAACTGTCCCCCAAAAATCCTCCATGATGGGGGTTAACTCTCCTCATTACGTGGGCAGTACTTGACCCAGTAATGAGGGTAGTTATAAGTGAGACGTAGGGCTCCTCTGCAGTTGGGACGCGGGCTTGAGCTCTGCGTTTAGCCATTGAAATGATGTCGAACGCAAGCCTCGAGCTCCGCGTTTGGGCACTGCTGTAGTGTTGAAACGTGAGCCTCAAACTCTGTGTTCCCTCATTGAAGTGATGTTGGACACGTGTCTCGAGCTTTGCGTCTGAGACGCGAGCCCTGCGTCTGAGCATTGCAGTAGTGTTGAGACGCAGGCTTCGAGCTCTGCATCTTGGCATTGCAGTGATGCAGGGGTGCAAGTTTCGAGCCCTGCGTCTTGGCGTTGCATGAATGGCTTTGATTAGCCTCGCGTCTGAAGTATGGACTCTGCTATTTGATTATCTTCGATGATTTTTAGATAGTCTACAGAACCCCCTTCAAAATTTTCAAAACTCCGCGGTTGACTGGGACGGGTTTCAAAACACTTTGGACTTTTCTTTTGGCAGCAAGCTCTCAAGTCTGAACTGGCAATCTTCTGAGATACCTGGGCTCGATCTTATCTGGATCTTGGTCTTTGTGAGTGTACTGTTAAACTCTTTGAAGTCACCAGAGATGATCGTCGTGAGTGTCTGGATACGTAGTCCAGACCTCCTTGGTACTCTGAGCTGGTTGTTGGTGTACTGTTGAACCAGGTGAATAGTCATCTGCTTTCTCCAGTGTACTGTTGAACTGATTGCAGAAGTAAAAACTGAGCACAGATCTTGTAGACGTAAAGATCATATTGCCTTGGAGACGCGGACCTTGTTTGAAGTAGAAACGCGACTCGCGAACATCGAAGTGGAGACGCAGCTCTCACTTTGTTGAAATGACACAGACTTCAGGGTGGAGACGCAGACTTCTCTTTATTGAAGAAATGCTACTCTGCTATTTTGTTAAGGTGCGAGTTTTTTTTTGAAAGTGAAGATGCACCTTTCACTTGATATAGATACGCGTCTCTGAGCGTTACAAACGCAAACTTGCAACTCTCGCCGGGAATAGAGGTGCAACTCTTTTACTTTGCTAAGATGCGAGCCAGAGCATACTGAAGAGACGCAACTTTTGAAGTAGAGACCTAACTCTCACTTTGTTAAAATGATGCAGACTTCGAGGTGGAAACGCGGACCTCTCTTTGCTGAAGAGACGCGGCTTTGTTAAACGCGAGACTTGCGTTCTGGGTGAGTTGTCACGTGTCTGGCAGAGCTTAATGAGACGCTTTCCTCTTAAAATGCGAGGTCCGCGTTCTGGGTGCGTTGCCACGTATCTGGCGACGATCGGTCTCGAGATACAGACCGCGTATCTTGGCCGACTACTGTGCCTATAAAAAGACAGCAGTCTTTCAAGAGTCATCATTAGACTCTTTTTTTCTCCGTTGAACGCTGCGTTCAGAATTTTAAGAACTTAGAAAAGCTTCGAGCTTTTTCCTCTTTGTCTCCATCTTCTCTAAAGAATTCACCGTTAAAAATGGCTCCAAGGACTAAGCCTGTGGCTTCTTTCTTGAGCGCTGTCGCTCCAGAGATTCAAATGGGAGGTTTCTTTACGCAGGAGGCCCCCATTTCAGGTAATATGACCATCTGAATTTGTTTTTGTCATTAAAAAACTTGAAGAGTTATCTTAACTCTTAAGCTTCTTCTGAGTTAAACCGCCAATGCGAGGCTCACGCTCGTGTTTGATTTTCAGATGCAACTCTTGCACTGGTAGGCAAGACGTGGTTTTGACGACCTCCGCATCTTCGCTTCATCAGCTTGAGTTTGTGTCTGTTTATTGAATGCGGGCTTCATTGAGCCTTGCGTTTGATCCCAACACTTAGAAAATTTTCGAAGTGGGGGAGTTCAGACGCGGACTTCATGTGAATCTCGCGTCTCTGAGGTTTGACGTGGGTTTCACTGCTTCTCGCGTTTGATTCTAACACTTAGAGAAATTTTTAAGTTGTGGAGTTTCAATCGCGGACTTCAAAACGTGACCCTCGAAGCGTCACGTGTAGTTTATAGAGACGCGAGATCTCGTTGGCTCTTTCGAGGTAAAGCTGGCATTGACTGTTAGGGACGCGTGTCGTTGGGACTTCCCGGAGCAAAAATCCACGTGTCTTACTCAGACTATATTTGATATTCACGTATCGAATTAAGGTTATTAGTTGGTCTTTAAAGAATGGCTTTGATTTTTATGCCATTAATTAATGGCCATTAGCGACTTGATAAATAGGCCATGAGCCTTTTAACAGACATTCATCTTGACTGTTTCCTTCATGGGTAGTGCTCTGAAGAACCTTTAGGATTCTTGGACTGTCTTCTTCTTCAAGCCTGCATCCTGAATAACTTTCAAAGTTCTTTGAACGAACCCAAAACTATGATGCTTTCTTATAATCTTCTTCAAAGATTATCACTGTTAGGTGATTTCAGAATAAAAAAGCATCCCCTCAGATGCTTTCGTGGCCGTGTCTTAACGGATGATGTCCTTCCTTTAAAGAACTCTTCTCCAGGTAGGAAATAGCCATCACCATAATAAGAGTTTGTTCCCTTGTGGCTCTGAGATCCAAACGTCCATACTCTGTTTCTTGATCTCTTCCTGAAGCTTCTGAAAATCTCTTTTTTGAGGTTTAGACAGTCGACTTGAGATCCATGCATCCATGCTCTACAAACGCGATCCTCGCATTAATTGATGAAACACAAGCTCGTTGATTTCTAAGTCTCAAGTTCTTTAGACGCGAGCATGGTGAAATCCGTGTTTTGAGGCTTGAAACACGGGTTTTGTATATGAGACTCGCGTTTGGAGCATGACTTAGAAAATTTTAAGACTTGTGTCTGCTTTTTTGAAGTCTCTAGATGCAAATGTGGCGAACTTCGCGTCTTAAAATCCTATACACTCTTTTAAAATTTTAAACGTGAGTGTGGCGAACTCTGTGCCTCAAAATCTTAGACGCGGATCTATATTGTCTATGTCTGGAGTAATTTAGAAAGTTTTAAGACCCACATCTGCGCCTTTAATACATGCCCCGCGTTTTAATCCTCAGACGCGAGTCTAATATTGGGTTGTGCATTCAGATCTATTTATTTCTTTGCAGAGCGTGGTAAACTCTGCGTCTTGAAGCTTTGGACAGTGATTCATGACTTAAGACCCGCGACTAGAGTCCATGACTTAAGACCCGCGTCTGTGCTTCTAGATTCATGTTTTAACCCTTAGGTTTTTCCTTCTTGCAGGTTGTGGCCATATCATTAGTGCTTGTTCCAGTGTCTTTACCGCATTGAGGTAGACATGAAGTGACCAGTTTATTCGATTGGCGACCACTTGAGGAGTCAGAACTTCTATCCAAGGGCGAGAAAGATCTGCGCGATTCTCGATACACATCAAGACATTATTGGACATGATGCACCAGTAAGGTCTCAGATCCTTCCTGATCACAATAAGCATGGTGCATTTGAAGGTCACGTGAAAGAGTACTTGACCAGTAAGGTCTCGGATCCTCCCTTCACTAATCTTTTTTCAAAGAAGTGATAGTAACGAAAAACTCATGCTCATTAGATGACTTTCTGGTGGCAGAGCTGTCCATTAAGCGAAGGATTACAACTTTGTGAAGACCTTCGCACCAGTTGGTCAGGTAGAATCAGAATGCTCCCTTGCATTTTGACCTCGAAAAACACCATCGTTCTCAAGAGGAGAGGAAGTTGATCTGCTGTTCCCAGCCATAGTCAAGAAGATGAACTTTGTATATCTTCAACATTTCAAGAAGTGAGTGCAACCTTTGGCTGAGCAAGAGGGATTTCTTTGTACTCTTTTATTGTAACACTCGATCTTATTGGAAAAGAGAGCATTTTGTATCACTTTCATATTTTTGAATATTAATAAAAGTGTCGCTTTTCTGCCTTCTTATCTGCCTTGACTTCCTTTTTGCATTGAAAATCAGACAAGTGGAAGTGATTATCCTTGGTTTGCTAAAAGTTTGATATTTTAACTTAGCAAGTCAAAGTTGAAAATTTTCATTTAATGAATTTAAAAAGGTTACGATCAGAGGTGTGATATTAACTTTACAGAAGTGGAATAGCTTTTATGGACTTGCCATTCTATGAATGAGAATGACAAGTGAAGTTTTCACTCCGTAGAGGATTGTGATTGAGTCTTCATCAGAGGTTTAATATCAACGTAATTAGGTTTAATATCAACGTAATTAAGACTCAGCTGGGGATTAGTGAGAATACTGTTAAAGATGTGATATTAACCTAACAGTAATTTTATGTGGAC
Source organism: Agave tequilana (assembly GCA_038442645.1). Taxonomy (NCBI): domain Eukaryota; kingdom Viridiplantae; phylum Streptophyta; class Magnoliopsida; order Asparagales; family Asparagaceae; genus Agave; species Agave tequilana. The sequence goes on along the minus strand of JAVJIF010029774.1, from coordinate 172,732 downwards.
CTGCCATTCTATTGAAAAAAATAATAAGTAAGACTAGACCCATTAGGGATCTAAGTATTTCTTTACCGTCAAAGGTATGATATTAACTTAACAGATTGGATTGAATTTTGTCAGAGGTGTGATATTAACTTGACAAGGATGTGAGCTAGAGGTGTAATGTTAACTTAGCTCCCTAGGAATTTCAGTTTTGTTTGGGAAAACTGAGGATACCACTGTCAAAGGTGTAGTGTTAAACTTAACAGTGGAGGTAATGTTAGAGGTGTAATTTTAAACTTAGCACTAGTCATCTCGACTTTGATACAAAAGTTCGAGGGAAAGTCATTGTAATAGGTGTATTATTAGACTTAACAATGAACTGGATGCTAGAGGTGTGATGTAAAAGTTAGCATTGCTCGTCTCAGCTTCCATATGGAGGCCTGAGGAAAGTGACTGTCAGAGATTTAATATTGAACTTGACAGCAACTTGATCACTAGTAGAGGTGTGATATTAAACTTAACAGTAATTTATCAGAGGTGTAATATTAACATGACAAGAGTTGATTTGCGATATGAGCAATTTTGAGGACTTGCCATTCTATTGAGGAGAATTGACAAGTGAAGTTCGGGTTGCCAGAGGTGTAGTGTTAACTTGACAATTTTGAAGACTTATGACTCCATATAGGGGAACGACAAGTGGAAGTTCGTACTCGCTGGGGAGTACTGAAACTTTTTCACTGTTAGAGGTGTAGTGTCAATATAATAGTGATTGAGTTTGTGGACCTACCACCCCATGGGAGGGAATTGGCAGGGGATTTTAATAGAGAAATAGAATAAATTGTCAGAGGCATAATATTAACTTGACAAACCCCACGAACCCCGTTGGAGATTAAGGAAAATGACTTGTCAGAGGTTTACTGTTAACGTGACAAGTCTGAGCTTATTTCACCGGGGAAATGGAGGCAGGTATTTTCGTGGTCCTACTATTCCGTAAAGGGAATTGGTAAGGGATTTTGGAGGGAAAGACAAGACCAAGTCCATTAGGATTTTTAGCAAAACCTCAGCTATCAACGGATTTGGTATGTCTTTACCAACTACCGTTTGAGTTAGGCTAGCCATGCTATTCCCCTCAGCATGATGAGTTATCGAGGACTTATGTTGTACTTAAAAGCCAGCATTTTTCCTTATCCTTAGCTTTCAGAGGCGTCAGATTTTGATAGATAAATTACAGAAGAGTAACAAGGCTAAAACTGAAGTTTCGCACTTTGTCTTTTCTTTGATGTTTACATCATGCATTATGATGTAACCAATGTTCGATCGGCTCGACAATAATCGACCATAATCTGATCCATTGAAGAAAAAAACTTTTCTTTGGCGTTCTTCCAAATATTTTGGATCATAAAGTTTTGATCAGAGGTGTAATGTTAACCTGATCATGAGAAAAATCCTATTAAGGGTAGTATTTCTTCAAGAATCTGCCATTGATCGGTATCATGAGAGTATCGCCGTCTGTGGTTATGAGGCCGTATGCTCTATTTGAGTAGACTGACTCTACTACAAACGATCCTTCCCATTTGGGCTGGAATTCCCCTTTTGTCTTATGTGTCATCACCATGGGTCTTCTGACAGCTAAGACAAGGTCACTTTTCTTGAAAGTCTGCTCCTTGACTTTCTTATTGAAGGCTCTGATAATTCGAGCTTGATAGAGCTTAATTTGCTATTGAGTTTGCAGGCGTTTATCGTCTAAAGCTTCCAGCTCTTGGAGTCGCAGTTGATGCTTCTCCTCATTTTTCATCTTCGTTGTCAAGGCAACACGTAGAGATGGGATCTGAATTTCTAGTGGGAGTACGACCTCATACCCGTATACCAAAGAGAACGGTGTAGCTTTCGTCAGAGATCTCACTGTTGTGCGATAAGCCCATAAGCATTCACCTAACTTATCATCCTAGTCGCGTTGGCTTTTCGAGACGAATTTCTTGAGAAGTTTCTCAATGGTCTTGTTGAAAGATTTTGCACGGCCGTTAGCGGTGGGATAGTATGCCGTTGGAGATACACTCAAGTTCAGAATCTCTGAAATGCTTGGTTGATGAACTATGACCCATTATCATGAATAATCCGTTGTGGCATGCCAAAGAGGTAGACCACGTGATATTTAATGAACTTGATCACGTCAGATGTCTTTACTTCCCTCAAGGGGATAGCTTCAACCCATTTGGAAAAGTAATCGGTTATGGCTAAGATAAACCAGTATTTTTTGGATGAAGGTGGGCTGATAAAACCAACCACATCCATTCCCCACATTTTGAATGGCCAAAAAGAAGTTGTAGGGTTAAGATATCCTGATGCTTGGTGAATGAAGTCACTATAGATCTGATAAGTGTGGCATCGCTTAGCATAAGCGATGGCGTCAGGGATCATTTTTGGCCAATAATATCCAAGTCTTTGGTGTCAATCTCCAAGTTTTGGACCAGATTGATGAGCTCTACACATACCGTCATGAGTCTCTTTGAGTATTTCCTGTGCCTCTTTAAGTGACAGGCAACATAGGAGGATTCCATCATGCGATTGGCGATACAGTGTTCTTGTGATCGCATTGTAGTAGAATTTAGGGGCTTTCTTTTTAATGGCAGCCGCCTCTTTAGGGTCATCAGGCAAAATATCATACAGTGTGTAGTCGATATACGGGAATCGTAAATCCCTGAGCTCTGGACCTGCCAAAATCTTTAGAGTTTCTTTGACTTGAAGGTTCCCTGCTGGAATCTGATCATTTTCAAGGGCGAGTTTTGGACAGTACAAGACATGGCTGTAGACGAGTACTTTCTCTGCTGCTCTAGCTGAAAGAGTCAAGGAAGCAATAAGAGATGCCAGTGCATCTGCATGCGCATTTTACGGGCGAGTTACATGGTCGATGTAGAAGTTTCTGAACCTCTCTGCTATGTAGATAGTTGTATTGTGATAGGGTACCAAGTTTTCATGTCTGACTTCGTACTCCCCGCGAACCTAGTTAACGATGAGTTTTGAATCACCTATGCTTCGAGATTTTTAACGCCAATCTCATCAGCGATTTGCATCCCGATCAAGAGAACATTGTATTCTACTACATTGTTAGAACATGGCTTAGTTAATGAGAATGCACGAGGGATTACGTAGTTCTGTGGGGAGACAAGTACTGCCTCCACTCTTGCTAAGATATTTTCTCGAGGACCCGTTCTTGATGCGCCATCAAAGAAGAGTTGCCACACCTGTCCTTCGAAAGACGTCTGGGTCAAGCAAGCTTTAGTGACCTCATCTAGAAGATCTTCATAAAGTTTGTTCGCTCTTGAATCTGGATGTTCAGCCAAGAAGTCCGCTACTGCCTATCCCTTCACAACTCTTTGTGGCAGAAATTGTATCTCATATTAGGAGAGCAATATGGCCCCATTTCGCCAATCGACCATTCAACGATGATGGCTTCGTCATAAGCAATCTTAAAGGAATGACTTTTGTTATGACGTAAATGGTTTGGCCCACCAGGTAATGTCACATCTTCTAGACAACGTACACCAATGCCAAGCATTCCTTTTCGACTGGGTTGTATCGATGTTTAGCTCCGATCATGGTTCTACTCAGGTAGTAGATTTCTTGCTCGTATCCCTGATCATTATTCTGGGCTAATAAAGCTCCTAGGGAATGATCCATAGCTCGAACGTATATGAAGAAAGATTTTTCTGACACATGAGCTATGAGCACTGGTGGCTGCGTGAGGTACCGCTTGATTTCCTCGAATGTTTGTTTGCAAGCATCATCCCAGATGAATGAAACACCCTTCTTTATCAATCTGGTGAAGGGTTGGCATCGTTCTGAGAGATTTGAGATAAACCTCCGGATACATGCTAGTCGCCCTTGCAATCCTCTAAGCTCTCTAAGATTCCTTTGAGGTTGAATCTCTTAGACAATATGGACTTTCTCTGGGTCGAGGTGGATTCCTTTGGATGTCACGACAAACCCGAGGAATTTAGCGTTGGCTACCCCTAGAAAGGATTTGGTGGGATTCATCTTCAATTGATGCACCCACATGATATCGAATATTGTCTTCAGATCTGCTATGTGGTCGCCTTTGGCACGATTTTTTACTACAATATCGTCTACGTAGTATTCTACTATTTTGCGTATATGTTCGTGAAAAATTGCATTCATAGCTCTCTGGTATGTCACCCCCGTATTTTTCAATCCGAAGGGTATGATAGTATAGCAATACACCCCTAATGGTGTCCTGAAAGATGTATGCTTCTCATCGTCAGGGTACATCTTAATTTGATTGTATCCTGAGAATCCATCCATGAAAGACATCCATTCGAACCCACACGTGTTGTCGATCATGACATCCGTGATTGGAAGGGGGAACTCATCTTTAGGACACGGCTCATTTAGATCACGTAAATCAATGCAAACTCAGATCTTCCCATTCTTCTTGGTAACAGGGGATATTGGCTACCCAATCAGGGTGTTGTTCTTCCATGATAAAATCAGAGTCTATAAGCTTCTTGACTTCTGACTGAATCACTTCCATTATCTCCGGGAGGAACCATCATTGCTGTTGCTCGACGGGCTTCACATCCGAATTGATGTTGAGGCGACGTATAGCCACTTGAGGGTCGCCCAGGTATATCCTCGTAGTCCCAAGCGAAAACATCTATATACTCTTGCACAAGAGATATTAGATCTTCCTTCTCGAGGGGTGATAAGCCTTCGCTTATAAAGATGGGCTTGGGCTACCTTATCCTCTGTGGGTGATTCGCGTTGTTCAAAGTGAATATCCTTGAGAGTATTTAGGTGTTTGATTTAAGAATTTGTATCTGACTGGATCATTTCTTCATCTCCATTTTCTGGGTGGCTTGTTGAAACCATGTTTACCGAAAGTTCTTTGAAGATGTTGCCGACATTGACATCTGACTCCTACGATGATGTGCCTGACGAGTGATTATGGTGTAATGACTCTTCAGACTCAGAGGCTGACTGGATTGGAGTTGACACATAGCTCAACCCCTACGAGTTCAATGATAATAATCATAAGCTTTCCCTTTTGGAACGAAGGATCGAAGCAGTGTTCTTCCTTTGTTGAAGTTCAAGCCAGGACCACTTGTTAGATCATATCCCATGTTCTCCATCATTCTGAGTACATTTGACTCGTAATTGAAAGAACTGAGGAAGCTCAGTCTCGCTTTCTGAGTCTTTGCAAGTCATTGGTTTGGATTTGACTCTTCCGAAGAGGATCAGTTTCTGACCTTTGCATCTAGCTGGAACCTCGAAGAAAGATTCTTGCGCATCACTGACACTTTGATATACCATGAGAGATGATCTCACTGGTACATGCAATGATGTCAGGGCATCTATTGCCGACCAGGGGTCATCATCTACATCAGTACTAGTATCTGATGGCATAGAATCAGAAGCAAACGCAGAAAAGTAAGCCAAATCTATATTTTTATTAATATACCACTCGCCTACATCATTGGCGGTATTATTGACATCGAGCTTATTAACGCTCGTTACAAGTGGATTCAGCTCCCAAAAATATTCTTCTTCTGCCTCTGGCTCGACATCAACTTCGTTACCAGAGTCTAGTTCCTCTGACTGGGGATTCTCGTCTATCTCCAGAGAATCCTGGAACAGGAGGGAGTCTGTGAAGTAGTTCTCTATCTCCTTGAATGGATGTCTTTCAGCGATCAACGTTCAAACGTTTCCATCTCCATCAACATACTTCATGACTTGATGGAGAGTAGAGGGGACGACGGAGTTACGCTGAATCCATAGTCATCTCAGCAGCAAATTATATGAAGTGTCGGCATCGATAACATAGCATGTCACCTCGGATCTTAGGTCCCCGATCTGAGATTTGAGTTAAATCTTTCCCATTGGGCGCGTACTATTGGCGTTGAAACTATAAATGATAGTTTGAGTGGTGCTCAATTGGTAAGTGGGGATTCCTAAGTGTTGCATAACCCGGCGGGGCATGATGCTTGACGCGGATCCTGGATTTACCTGAATGCGGATCACTTCAGACGATCCAATATACCCTGTGAAGTACAAGGGTCTATCATGTCTCCCCCTAACCTGCATGTCATCTGAAGTGAAGGTTATGCAGGGGGTATGTTGAGAAGCATGGAGGCAGTCTTCATCATCTTCCTTCTGGGGTTCAGCCGAATTTGGACAATGAAAGGCTCAACATCAGCTAAAGCTTCTCTCAAATCTTCCCTTGTCGACTTGGACAGTCTCAGGAGCTCATAAAGGGTGATCCTGGCTGTGATATTGGCCAGTTAAGCCAAGACATCAAAGCGATAAGGTGCTGAAGATCCTTCTGCTTTATCCTTCAGAAGGTCTTGGCATATCGAAACTCCTTTTGCTTTTTCACGGGTTGCTTTGTGGATTGCTTGGTTTGCTCTGGGGTGGGTTTAGGCGGATTTGCCACCATTTCATCATACTTCTTTAAGTACGACTGACCTGAGCGGGTCCCTGCTACGAGTGGCACATTTAGTTCTGCAGCAGAGATGATTGTCTCCTCCTCTGCATCAGTTAGCGAGGGGGCATCGGTTTCTGCTTCTCGGGAGGAAGCACATGCCACATTGCAAGGTGAAGCTTTTGCTTTGCCCCTGAATTTTCTATTGGTAACAGTAGTCCATTGTTGGTCTTCCACGATGTCTGGATAAACCCACATGATTTCCCCCTGAGGAGTAGGAATAGGTACGAGACCTTTCTCCCGCTGGTGGTGTGGATTAGTATTGAGCACCCTTAATTCCCCTTTCGCGATGGGAACTACTCCGGCCGGTGTTGGAGGCTAGACGCCGAACTGAAGAAATGATGTCATATGTGCTATCACTTTCTTCTGCTCCGTGCGAAGCTTGAGCACCTCCGCATCAATCAAATCTTGGAGAATATCTTTGAAGACATAATAACTTTTGGTAGGGTGCCCCAACATCCTGTGGTACAAGCAATAATTGGGGTTGTCGGTCTTGCCAACCTCCTCAAGATGTCTAGCTTCAGGAAGTTTCAGTCTGTTGCTCTTATTAAGTAACTTGAACAATGAATCTACATGCTCATCCTTGAAGAAGAACTGCTTGTTGGCACGTGACTGAGTTGAAGAGCTACCCGCTCTAGCCGGTTGGGGCTTAGAGGGAGGCTTTGTCTCTGTCGCCAGTGTGTCATTCCTTTTTGCTTGAAAATATACTTCTGGTGCGCGCCTTGTTAACTTTTCAGGTCTGGGATTATTTTCTTCTGCCTTAACCCTGGCGACAATCTCTTCTGCCTGTTTTCCTTGCTGGACCAACTATTTTCAGGTACGGCTTTCAGCTACTCCTATCTGAGTTAGGAGTAAGGTTTGCAAATTGTGACGACATGTTTCCACCAGGGTGGCCTGGGTCATACCCCTAGGACATCAGAGTGCCATATTCTGAAATCTCTCCACAAATGCTTTAACTGACTCTCTTTTTCATCGCCTTGTTGCCAAGAGAGTTGGCATGATAATTTTTGAGTCATCTTCGAAGAAGCGTGTAAGGAAAAGCTTCTCCAGATCATCCCAGTTCTTGATGGAGCTTTCTGGGAGCTTCATGAATCATTCAAAAGCCATCCCCTTTAGGTGTTGGCCCAATGGCCTTCCACTCTAGTTTTGATGATGATCAACACTCATGTAGTTATGTTTACTAATATTCTTGTGTTTCTAAGTTTCAGATCATTAACAGGATATTAGTTGGTAATTAGCTTCAACAAGATGATTAGAAGCTTATCATGGTGATTCCGGTGCCAAAGCTTAAAGATCATACCTTTGCACTTGGAGAATCACGGAGTTTGGACCGAGTCTACTTGAAGATAGAAGATCGACAAGAAGACTTAGGTATCTAGTTTAGAGTTTGTGTTTTAGATCCATATTTGTAAAGCTTAGTTTAGTTGATATGCTCAAGTGAACACAAAACACACACGTTTCATGATTTGGTTTTTGGTTTTCATGAATAATAGATCAAAACAAGTTTACTTTATACCTATGTATATTAGATATGGTCTAGATATACATACATGCTTTAAACTTGCTAGACAAACTTATTTTGACTATCCTATTCATGTTTTGGAAAAATCAAGTTTGACAAAATACAAGGTTTTGTTTTTGATAAAATTGGCAAGACACAAAAATGAATTGATATGATTGATATATGTCTTGAAATTTTATCACAAGTTTGGTTATCAAAGTAAAATGATAAAACAAGTTTTAGAAAAACATATTTTTAGAAAAACAGTTTTTATTGTGATTAAAACTATTTTTTAGATTTACTGTGATTTTATGGGATTTTTATTGAGTGAAAAGACCTATTTTCAAATCCCGTATCTGTGCAGAACTGAGGACTGGCTGACAGGCCAAGTCGGTCGACCGGACCGGTCGACCGCACCATAGGCCGGTCGACCGGGACGGTCGACCAACGTGCACAAGTCTGTGCACGTTTTGAGTCTCTGGGACGGTCGACCGGGCCGGTCGATCGAGATGAGAGTTCTGCTCTCAGGATGTTTCGGTCGACCGGGCCGGTCGACCGCTATTGCCCAACGGTCACATTTTTGACCGTTGGCGGTCGACCGGGCCGGTCGACCGATACCTGTCAGAGCTGCCAGCTCAGCCTAACGGCTAGTTTTGTATAGGGGCTATATAAACCCCATCTCTTTGGGGATTTTGGCCAAGTTTTCTAAGAGAAAAATTACCAGTTTTCTGAAGTGTTTAAAAGAGTTTTCAAAAGAGTTTTAAGTGCAAAAACTTCTCATCTTTATTTGTTTTGGGTTTTTGGAAAATCAAAGAAAACTAGGTTTTTGGGATTTTGATTTGGTATTTCATTTTCTATCATATACAAGTGATTTCCCAAATAATTTTTCTTTGTTGCTTGTTTCCAAAAACACTTTGATTCCACACTTGAGCTATATCATCTATCCTAAACTATTAGGATCTTGTTTTTGTGGAAAAAGAAAAGAGAAAAGAAAGAGAAGAGTTTGAGGTTGTTTGTTGTAAACCTCTTTGTTGTAAACACCCTTTTATTTGTGAATCCCTCTTCGGTAGAGGTGATCGGGTGATTGAGTTGTATCCCTCAAGTGTGAGGTGATAGTGTTGGTTGTGAGCCTCTTCGGTAGAGGTGTTGTGGATTGTGGTTGTTGTAGCCTCGGTGGCTTTGTAAGTTGAGAGAGGAGTTTGGTACTCCTTATAGTGGATTGGGAAATCCTACACGGTGGTGTAGGCGGGGATGTAGAGCAAGGTGCTCGAACCTCGAAACAAATCTTGGTGTTTGCGTTTTGATCCATTGTCTCTCTAACTCTCTCTCTTATAATTGTGCATAGCATCATACTCATCATCATATCATACTTGCTTGTGTTGAGCATTGATTCATTCATATCATATATTGCTTGTGTTGTGCCTTGCATCTCTTATTGCTATATCCTTTATTGCTTGGCTTGATTGTGTGTGCACATTGTGAATTGCTTGTGTGCTTGTGCATCACCTATACTCATCCAACAAGAGCTTCACATAGCGCCTCAACCCATATCTAGGGGAATCAAGAGGAGTTAGTCCAGAGCCTCGAAAGGGGAATTCGGCTACACTTGTTGGATTGTATTAAGTGTGTTGCAAGATTTGCATTAGCTTCCGCATTTAGCGCACTTAGTTTGCATTTAGTTTCTTAGATTAGCACTTACACCTATTCACCCCCCCTCTAGGTGTTTTACAATTGGTATCAGAGCTAGTGCTCCTGATACTTAGGCTTAACATCCTAGGAGTGATCCATTTGCTTGCTAATCTAATTTGCATTTGTTTGTTTGCACATTCATATATAGTTTACCATGGACTTCATGACCCCTCCTAACTTTGACCCTTCCAACATTGATGTTTGGAAGTATAGGATGTCCATGTACCTAAAGACCCTAGGTTTGCATGTTTTCCTTGCCGCCACCAAGAGATGTTATCTTGGTGATTGCAATCATATAGGGGCCAATGCACAAGCCCTAGAGGCCATTAGAAGCACTCTTCCTAAAGATTATCTCTTATGTGTTTCTAATCTTGATTCCGCTTTTGCAGTGTGGAACAAGTTGACAACAACCACCACCTCCGAGCTTCAAGTCCAAATCCAACAAGAAGAGGAATCTAGTGGAGAATCCGAGCCACAACAATGCTATATGGTCCAAGGGAATGACTCCCTTGAGGTACATTCGGAATCTCAACTAGATAGTAATGATTGTGCTAGTTCTTCAAATGATAATATTGATCCCCATGCCTTAAATGAAGAACTATCAATTGTTTGTGAAAAATTGATAGAAAAATATAATTTATTGAAAAAGAAGAGTCTAGGCATTAATAATGAAAATAAAAATTTGATTGCTAGACTTGATATTGTTTTGCAAGAGAAAGAGGAGATTGCTAATGAGAGGGATTCATTAAAATCTCAACTTGATCTTGCACTAAAAGAAAATAATTTTTTAAAATCTAAAAATGATTGCCATGTTCTTTTGAAGAAAAATGAGAACTTGTCTTCAAAAATAGATTTTGTTTTAAAAGAGAATGTTGATTTGAAAAATAAAATCATTTCTATTTCTAATGATTTAGATGCTTGTTTAAAGAAAAATGAATTTTTGCAAAATAAGATTGATGCACATGTTTGCCATGCTAGAGTAGCTTCTTCATCTAGTCTACCTAATGCATGTACCTCTTCTTCTAGAATTAATGATGATATTTGTATGCTAAAGAAGAGAGTAGATTGTTTGGGCTCCACTATGAGCCAATGTGCCATGAACCACTCACGGTTGGAAACCTTGGTTCGAAAGAAACAAGTTCCATCCTTTATGCATGCACACCCATCACGGCATACACATGCTTCACACGGACACCATCAACACAAGTATGCTCATGTGTACACATGTACACATTGTGGCCGAAAAGGCCATCTTGCTAAATTTTGCTATGATCGTTTACATGTTGAAAATTTAGCCAAGAAATTTGTTTGGGTTAGAGAAGAGACTAACCCCCATGGACCCAAAAGAGTATGGGTACCAAAGACCACCCCTCCTTTTGTTTATGATGTAGGTGTGGGCTCTCACATGACGTGAGAGTGATGACACCTTGGAATGGATGCGTTCCGGACTTAAAGGAAATCTATTGGATGCATCACTTTCAAGGGAAGAGATGGTGGAGAGGACCACCAAGTTTTGGAGACAAGGAGAGTTGCCCTCTAGGTTTTGGTAACAATTCCTAACTCCGTATTATTTATTACATGCTTTTAATATTCTTTGTTTGTAGCATGTTTTTGATGTCTATGGATTAGTATGTTCATTCCATGTTTATTAGATCCTTGACATACATATATAGTAGTTGAGACACACATGCTTATTTGAATCATAATTAGTGTTCTCACTTTTGTTTGAGCTATAATGTACATCATGAATCTAATACATGTGAATTCACATAATAATCATGTTTTAGTTTTCCATGATGACTTTTATCATGATGATTTTTGTATTTGTTTTGATGCTTCTTGTTAAGATTACTTGTTTGATGTTAGTTTTCACTAAGACTAGGAATTATACTTGTACATATAGTGGGCCACAAATAAATCTATATATGTTTGGGCTTGATTGCTTATTTGAACCCATTAGATGTGCTAGTATAGTCTAGTTTTGATGATCCATACATTCTAAACTTGTATTCCTATTTTTGGATTTATGATTATGAGTTTTCACTTCATGTATATGTTTGTATTGCCAAACTTTAAGATATACATGTACACCCCTTGAGTCATTTGCCTTTCATGCAAATCTATATTATAGACTCAAATTGTGTTTAGGGATATGTATGTATACTTCTTGTGTTGACAATTCATACATATACCTTGAAATGAAAATTGCCTTGATGAAAATTTAGCTTATCATGATTTTCATGTTTTTCATGTGTTCAATATTTAACTTCATGTATATGTCTATCTTATCCAAACTATTGACTATACATGAGTATCCTTTTTGAGCCACGTGCCTTCATGCATATATTTTGTGGACTCGTTATGTTTTGGATATGTATGTATACTTTAGTTTGTATTAGACATACATATGCCTTGAAGATTAGATAGTTTTGATGATTTCATGTTTTAAGGAATAATTGAGCTTAATGAAAATATTTTCATGATTATGATATTCACACTTTATTTGTACACTCACCTTTATTGCTTGCTCATGTGTTGTTTTCATGAGACATATTTATGCTTAATTGAACTTGAGTGTTTGATATGATGTGAATTTCATGTTTGTGAAAAATAATTTTGTTTTATTCCTTGCTTGAAGGATTTCGTACTAGTTAACAAGTTTTCCATTTTAACTAGTTCGTATTCTTCTTTTGGTAGTGATTTTCAAACAAACTACATTTTCAAATCTATTTTTGAAAACCCCTACCCTTAAGGGCGGTAGGATGGGAGATCATGTTCATGTATGCCCTAAATTGAAAATCTTTAAAACTTGAATTATGATTGGGTGGTAGATAATATGATGTATACACTTGAGCTTATTGTTATGTCAATTGGTATCATTGAATTCTTTCAATTGGTATCATTTTGACCTTTTGTATACTCATATGTTTATTGTGTATGTATGTTTTCATTTGGTATCATCTATTGGTGATTGATACTCATTCCATTTCATACACATATACTTGTTTTATTTGTGCCTACTATATTCCTATATCTTAGATCACAAATAGTTGTTTATGTTTAGCTTGTTAAAATAAAAGTGTTCAATGTTTCCTTTGGTATTTCATAAAGGGGGAGAAAATGAGTATTTCATATTTTGTCTTTCAATTGGTATTTATACTCCCATACTTTATGATTGACATTTCGAATTTGGTATCATGTGTTTTCAAAATGAAATATATTCTTACAATTGGTATCAAAATTTGTGTTTAGACATTCAAAATTTGTTATGTTGTTTTACAATTGGTAATTTGTTATGTTTAATTACAATTGGTATCTCAAAATGTTGTTTAAAGAAAATATTCAAAGTTTTGATTTGTATTTCCTATATGCAAGGAGAGCTTAACATCTCTCCCACATATAGATTCATGTTGAGTGTTTGTGTATTGAAGAGCTTAACATCTTTTCTTTATGTGGTACACGTGTGTAGGGGGAGCTTCACATCTCCTCTTATTCATTACATAATGTGTGTTATGTGAATTAGGGCTTAACATCCATCTTTCATGTAATGCATATGTGTAGGGAAGCTAACTTAGCGTCTTCCTCTTCATGAATGTATATAGCATATAACATTTATTGATCTTTGTTTATTTTCATTTGGTATCAAGATGCTTCATTGACATATTTTTAATTGATATCATGTTTGTAGTCACCCCTTATTGATTTTGTTTTTTTGTTTTAGACAAAAAGGGGGAGAACATTGTTTGTATTATTTTGATTGACAAAAAGGGGGAGAAAGATTTTTACCCCTCATTTTATCTATGGTTTTGATTGTTTACCCCTTTGTTGATGATTGACAAAAAGGGGAGAAGTATTTGAGTTTTATATGCATGCCTATGTTTTATATGCATATATTATGTTTTAATATCAAGAATATTAAGTTTAATTGTTTATGAAGTTTAATTGATATCCAAAGCTTGCTTTGTAATTGTTGTAATTGGTATCTAGAGTTTATATATGCTTCTTTATGTTTTTGCATATATTGAGTTCATGCATAAGCAAATAAACAATAAGATATGAAAAATATGTATGTTTCTTGTTTAGAATCATAAGCTTTCATTGCATATTTATTTATTCATTTGTTATGCATGAGTTAAGGGGGAGCTTCTTTGAAGCTTAACTTTAATCCATGCATATATAACTCCATGAGTTTTGTCATCATCAAAAAGGGGGAGATTGTTGGCCCAATGGCCTTCCACTCTAGTTTTGATGATGATCAACACTCATGTAGTTATGTTTACTAATATTCTTGTGTTTCTAAGTTTCAGATCATTAACAGGATATTAGTTGGTAATTAGCTTCAACAAGATGATTAGAAGCTTATCATGGTGATTCCGGTGCCAAAGCTTAAAGATCATACCTTTGCACTTAGCGAATCACGGAGTTTGGACCGAGTCTACTTGAAGATAGAAGATCGACAAGAAGACTTAGGTATCTAGTTTAGAGTTTGTGTTTTAGATCCATATTTGTAAAGCTTAGTTTAGTTGATATGCTCAAGTGAACACAAAACACACACGTTTCATGATTTGGTTTTTAGTTTTCATGAATAATAGATCAAAACAAGTTTACTTTATACCTATGTATATTAGATATGGTCTAGATATACATACATGCTTTAAACTTGCTAGACAAACTTATTTTGACTATCCTATTCATGTTTTGGAAAAATCAAGTTTGACAAAATACAAGGTTTTGTTTTTGATAAAATTGGCAAGACACAAAAATGAATTGATATGATTGATATATGTCTTGAAATTTTTATCACAAGTTTGGTTATCAAAGTAAAATGATAAAACAAGTTTTAGAAAAACATATTTTTAGAAAAACAGTTTTTATTGTGATTAAAACTATTTTTTAGATTTACTGTGATTTTATGGGATTTTTATTGAGTGAAAAGACCTATTTTCAAATCCCGTATCTGTGCAGAACTGAGGACTGGCTGACAGGCCAAGTCGGTCGACCGGACCGGTCGACCGCACCATAGGCCGGTCGACCGTCGACGTGCACAAGTCTGTGCACGTTTTGAGTCTCTGGGACGGTCGACCGGGCCGGTCGACCGAGATGAGAGTTCTGCTCTCAGGATGTTTCGGTCGACCGGGCCGGTCGACCGCTATTGCCCAACGGTCACATTTTTGACCGTTGGCGGTCGACCGGGCCGGTCGACCGATGCCTGTCAGAGCTGCCAGCTCAGCCTAACGGCTAGTTTTGTATAGGGGCTATATAAACCCTATCTCTTTGGAGATTTTGGCCAAGTTTTCTAAGAGAAAAATTACCAGTTTTCTGAAGTGTTTAAAAGAGTTTTCAAAAGAGTTTTAAGTGCAAAAACTTCTCATCTTTATTTGTTTTGGGTTTTTGGAAAATCAAAGAAAACTAGGTTTTTGGGATTTTGATTTGGTATTTCATTTTCTATCATATACAAGTGATTTCCCAAATAGTTTTTCTTTGTTGCTTGTTTTCAAAAACACTTTGATTCCACACTTGAGCTATATCATCTATCCTAAACTATTAGGATCTTGTTTTTGTGGAAAAAGAAAAGAGAAAAAGAAAGAGAAGAGTTTGAGGTTGTTTGTTGTAAACCTCTTTGTTGTAAACACCCTTTTATTTGTGAATCCCTCTTCGGTAGAGGTGATCGGGTGATTGAGTTGTATCCCTCAAGTGTGAGGTGATAGTGTTGGTTGTGAGCCTCTTCGGTAGAGGTGTTGTGGATTGTGGTTGTTGTAGCCTCGGTGGCTTTGTAAGTTGAGAGAGGAGTTTGGTACTCCTTATAGTGGATTGGGAAATCCTACACGGTGGTGTAGGCGGGGATGTAGAGCAAGGTGCTCGAACCTCGAAACAAATCTTGGTGTTTGCGTTTTGATCCATTGTCTCTCTAACTCTCTCTCTTATAATTGTGCATAGCATCATACTCATCATCATATCATACTTGCTTGTGTTGAGCATTGATTCATTCATATCATATATTGCTTGTGTTGTGCCTTGCATCTCTTATTGCTATATCCTTTATTGCTTGGCTTGATTGTGTGTGCACATTGTGAATTGCTTGTGTGCTTGTGCATCACCTATACTCATCCAACAAGAGCTTCACATAGCGCCTCAACCCATATCTAGGGGAATCAAGAGGAGTTAGTCCAGAGCCTCGAAAGGGGAATTCGGCTACACTTGTTGGATTGTATTAAGTGTGTTGCAAGATTTGCATTAGCTTCCGCATTTAGCGCACTTAGTTTGCATTTAGTTTCTTAGATTAGCACTTACACCTATTCACCCCCCCTCTAGGTGTTTTACATTAGGGTGCTGATGAACAAACGTGCTAGGATCGCATCATTTGATACTACATTCTCTGTCTGAAACTTGAAGTAGTATATGTGCTGGTTCGGTGACCCCTTGCCATCGAAGGCCTGCAAGGTCAGAGCTTTGAACTTAGGAGGGTACGGGACAAGATCCCACTCAGCCGGGTATGGCTGGACGACTCCTGCTTCTTGTAGGCCTTTCCGACTGGCAAGGGCTTCAAGATGCTGTTCCAGTTTACTCATCCTTTTGGAATTAGTGCTCCTATTCTCTGAGTTGCCTTCCTCTTCAGATGGAGGTTTAGATAACTTAGAGTTGAAATACTCCTCCTCCTCAGTATGTGCAGAAGATGAGCTTTCCCCTTCCTTCCGTTTGCCTTTTGGACTTCTTGGAAGGCGTCTTAGCCTTAGGCTTCTTCTTTTTGTCCTCAAACAATTGTGAAAGCATCTGCTTGAGGCTGTCGATAGATTTTTGTTGAGCACGAATCATATCAAGTTGCACCCTCTGGGCCTGAGCTTGCTATTCAAAATGCCTGGCGATTTCTTCAGGAGTGCTTGCCATATATGCAAAGGCTTCTTTCTCTACAGAAGAGTTCGAGACATGTGATTCTGCGATGACAGAGTGTGACTCGCTTACTTCGATGCTCTGGGCTAGGGTACTGTAGTCCACTGGGGCTATTATGCCAGTTCGAGTGCGGGTATGCCGGTACACTCCTTCTGGCTCGGTGCAGACTCATCAGAGCTGACTATTGGCTGCTTCCTCTTAGTCTTGCTTAGGGTAGTTCTTGGACCTACCACATTTGCAGTAACTTCAGGGTACTCCGTATCAGAGAAAGTTCTCCTTGTACGGGAACGACGCCTTTTGGCCGAGCGAGAGACTTACGTAGATGATAACCGTTTGAACACCGACTATTTGCAGTGGCATTCAGAGAGCACGGTTGTGATGAGCCATTCACAACAACATAGTAGAGTGATTTGATGAACACTCCTCCTCTTTGTCAAGTAATCCCTTGGATCTGTCAGCGGAGGATTGAAGAGACCAGCCTAGAGTCTTTGAGGATGAGGACTTTTCAGCTCCCTTTTGACCCTAGCGGTCGGAGAGAGAATACTAACTTTGCAAGTTTCAGTGACGCAAGGTTAGAAACGCGGACTTCACGTTCTGTAGAACAGACACAATTCTCGCGTTTTATCTTTGCGATGCGGGTTTCGTGCCTCTGCTGAGAAGAGATGCAGACCTCGCATTGCTGATTGTCGCATTTGCCTGGCGACATTTGAGAGACGCGGACTTCGTGAGCCTCGGGTTTTGACATAGAGATGCGGGTCTCGTATCTCTGAGAAGAGACGCGGACCTCGCGTTGCTGAACATCGCGTCTGTGAGGTAAGACCTCAGAAATGCGAGCCTCGTGAGCTATGCACTTTGGTATCCAGACGCAGACTTCACGCGTCTGATGCTGTTCAGAAGAGGCATGGGGTTGAACCTCGCGTCTTGTATCTATTGGACAGATGGCTTTTCCAGCTTCTTCCATATGTTGTTGATGTGCGCAGCGCCTTTGTCGACGTTCAATATTTCAGTTACGCTTCATGAGTTGTTG
Organism: Agave tequilana; assembly: GCA_038442645.1. Taxonomy (NCBI): domain Eukaryota; kingdom Viridiplantae; phylum Streptophyta; class Magnoliopsida; order Asparagales; family Asparagaceae; genus Agave; species Agave tequilana. The sequence continues at coordinate 155,155 of JAVJIF010029774.1, read as the reverse complement.
GAGACCCCGGTAACCTGGAGCTGAGGAAGAGAAGGGGCATGACAAGATTGGCCTTCAACGGTGTTGGCCTCGCGGGTCTCGTGGGAGACATTGACACGGACCACGACGCGGCCAGAAATAACACTATTTGAACATGCCATCTTCGGGGAAGTCTCCGAAGGTACTTGAGAGTAGATCTCCGAGGAGACCCTGCGGTATTGCCGCGCCACCCTAGGGCTCTTGGAGGAAGAAGAGAGAAACTCTTCTTACTTTGCCTGGTCGAATTTCACAACGAGTGACTCGACCATTTTTCCCATGAAACTGACATTACTTGGGCCACAACTTGCTCATCAGTGGAGAGAGTAATCCCCAGCGGAGTTGCCATCTTTGTACGGGGGAGGGGGGAGTTGAAAGCGTATTGCAAAATTTCCTTGAATCAATAAAAAATTACAACCACTCAAAATTCCAACTACAAGAGAGAGAAGACACTTAACCTCAGATCTTCTCTTTGTTTAAGGCTGGGTTCTTTGCATAGCGGTGGAAAGTGAATTTTGTTTTTCGTTGACCGGGTGAACATCAAGCTCTTCTGGAAGTCTTTTCCTTGGATCACAGATAGAGTATCACAGCTCCTATCCAATGAAATCTCAAAGAGACTTAGGCAAAAACTTGAACTTGGTAGAAGAGTTTAACTCTATATCAGTATTCCTGAGTTGAAAATTCTGACCCTCTTTTCAATAGCAAACTGAGCTATTTATAGGGGGTTTCAGGGGTAAAACTGTCCCCTAAAAATCCTCTATGATGGGGTTAACTCCTTTCATTACGTAGGCAGTACTTGACCCAGTAATGGGGGTATGCAGTTGGGACGCGGGCTTGACCCATGTGTTTATTACAACAAACTACAGGGTGGAAAGTATATTTATCTACAGTTGTACATAGATGATATTCTCATTGCTTTTAAGAGTAGATACACTATTGATAAATTGAAGATAAAATTATTTTTCGCATTTGAGATGAAAGATGGTGAAGCAAAGAAGGTGCTAGGCATGGAGATTGAAAGAGACCCAAAAAGTGGCAAGATGTACTTGATACAGAACGGGTATTTTAAAAAGGTACTTAGAACTTCAACATCAATAACGGCACAAAGTCTGTAAGTATATTGTTAGCCCCTCATTTCAAGTTAAAAGCTATTTTGTCTCCTACTATAATTAAAGAGCGTGAGTATATGCCTCACTTACCCGATGCTAGCACAATTGATAGTTTGATGCATGCGATGGTCTGTACCAAACCTGATTTGTCACAAACTATCATTGTGGGCAGTGAAGTGGATTCTACAGTAGATCAAAGGTACTATAAATGTTGATTTGGTGTTCGAGAAGGATACAACGGGTAAGTAAAAGTGTATCAAATATGTTGATTTCGATTATGCAGGAGATCTTCACAAGCGCTGGTCTACGACGAGGTATGCATTCACATTGCCCCAAGTGTTTGGTCTGAAAATTTCAGTTGTAAAATTCTTTGAGTGGATGAAAGTTACAATGGAACAATTCTGAGTACAAAATAGAGAAGGGTTTGAATGAATCTCCTCTTTATTTAATGTCGGGTTCTTTGTGTAGCGATGGAAGGTGATTTTTGTCTTCTGTTGACGAGCCGAGTCTCAAGCTTGGTCTTCAGATCTTCTCTTTGAATTACTAACAAAGTGCGCAACTTCAATCAATGGCTAAAATAATGTCAAAGAGATTTTGATCTTGAACTTAGCAAGTTATGAGAGCAGAACTCTTTAAGGCCAAGAGTGCTCGAATACTGAACTCTCAGGAATTCAGATGTTGATTTTCTCCAAATTAGCCGACCAAAAGGCTCCTCCTTCTCCATAGCTCTCATAGCTATTATAGGAAAATTTGGGGTATAACTGACCCTTGAATCTCTCCATATTAGGATTGATTCCCCCATTATGTGGAGAAAACATGAGTTTTAAATTGACCTAGCTTATAGCTGTCAGTTACAGCAAAACACCAATCTCGTTGGATGCGGACTTCATTCTATTATCTGAGACGCGAAGCTTACAGGCTCGTATATGTGTTCAAACACAGAGCTCACATGCTTGTATTGGAGTTGAAATACGGAGCTTACAGGTTTGCATTTGAGTTAAAATGAGGAGCTCACAGGCTCACATTGGAATTGAAATGCGGAGCTCATAGGCTCGTGCTGGAGTTGACGCAGAGCTTACAAGCTCGCGTTTGAATTGAAATGTGACCCTCGGTGCATAGGAGACGAGGTCCGCGCTTGTAAGGCTCGTGTTTGAGGCTATGTCTTCAGCTATTTTTAGACAGCCTATGGAACCCTCTCCAAAGTTTTCGAAACTCCACGGTTCACTGAGATGAATTTCAGAATACTTTGGATCTCATGTTGATTTGGGTCTCCATAATTGGACTGATAATCTTTTGAAATGTCCTGAGCTTGATCTTCTCTGGATTCTGGTCTTCGTGAGTGTACTGTTGAACTGCTTAAGGCCTCTAGAGATGATCATTTGTAAGTATCTAGATATGCAGCCTAGAACTTATCTAAGCTCTGGTTTGATTGCCCGTGTACTATTGAACCAGGAATTGCTGGTGTACTGTTGAACCGGGAGTTGTCGATTTCTTTTGCCAGTGTACTGTCGAGCTAATTGCAAAAGCAAAGACGTACTATTTGAGTTTGGGAGAGAACATAACTCTCATTGAAATGGGGGTGTCACGCCTCATCTCCTTTGAACGCAGACTTCAATTGAATGCGACTCTCATATGATGTTTGAGATGCGATGCTCATTTGATGTTAAGACACGACCTGAAAGTACACCTAGAGGGGGTGAATAGGTGTAGTGCTAATTTATATGACAAATAATACGGAATTAAAAACTTATACACTAACACACAATGTATAACCAAGAGTGAAGCCAAATTCCTTGTGAAGGGCTCTAGAACTTCTCCTCATGATTCTTCTAAACTAAGAGTTGAGGTGCTTCAATAGCTTGTTGGCCTAAAGGTCTATCACCCTAGTTTTGATGATGATTAACTCATGTAGTTATAGTACTAATGATCTTGTGCTTATTTAGTTGCAGATATTTGATCAAAATCTTAGTCGGTGTTTAGCTTCAACGAAAGATTCAAAGTCAAGTTTGAAGCTTGCACGTGTTGATTCAAGAGCTTGCGCGTTAAGATCGCATCTAGCACTCGGATGAGTCAAGTTCTTTGAATCAAGGTTTGGACCAAGTCAAGAAGGAGGAGAAGATTTTTACGAGAAGATTTTCGTGAAGATTTGTGTCATGTTTGTAAGTGTTAAGATTTTGTGTTTTAAATAAAATATAAAGGATAGTTACTTATGGATTGCTCAAGCTAATACACACACACACACACAATTTATATGTGTTTTCAAAAAATAGATTTAGTTTTAGAAAATATCGTTTTGGTTTTGAGCTTCAAAGTATACATCCTTATATTTCATGATTAGATTGCATCAAAACAAGTTTATATAGTTTATATGTGTTTTAAATTTCATCTATACATATTGTTGGTTCAAATGTTTAGAAAAACTTATTTGATGTTTCTATATCATGTGTTTGAGTTTTGTATTTATCAAAACTTATTTTAAAGTTTTATTGTCAAAAACATAGATATTTCATCTTATATGTGTATTGGATCATATCCATACACGCTAAGCTTCAAAAGTGTTTAAAATATCTTATTTTTGTATTTGAACAAGTTTTGAAAAAATCACTTTTCAAATTGAAGATTGATTTTGAAAAATACGGGTCTTTGTTTAAGGCAAATTTTTATATCACAAAAATAGTTCAAAAAGTTTGTAATATGTCTTGATTTTTGATCACACATATTTGTAATTCAAAATATTTCAATGAACTTATTTTTGTAGATTTTATGTGATTTTATGAGATTTTATAGGAGTTTATAAGACCAAGTTTTAATCCCTAATAAACCCTGACCTGGCCTTCTGGCGGTTGACTGAGCCAGAAGTCGGTCGACCGGGCGGTCGAATGATGTGCACAAAAACGTGCAAAAGCCTTAGCTTGAGGGCCGGTCGACCGGGCGATCGATCGGCCAGAGAGCTTTACTCTCTAGTTCATGCCTCGGTCGACCGGCCGGTCGACCGACAAGTCAAGACCTGGGTGCGGTCGACCGGAAACCCCAACGGTCATAAATATGACCGTTGGCCGGTCGGCCGATAGGCCTATCTGGCCAGATTCTGAGCCATAACGACTAGTTTTGATCCCCTATAAAAAGGCGTTCTCTTGGCCAGTTTTAGACAAGATTTGAAGAGGGTTTTTGAGTCAGTTTTCTCACCTTTCTCAGAGGTTTTCCAACAAGTTTTAGAGCCTAAATTCTATATCAAAAAGAGTGTTTACAAGAGTGATTCTCTTGTGTTTTTCAAAAAGGATTTCTTGAGTTTTTCTCCTACAAATCTATCCTAGTTTCTCTCACAAAAGCTTGAGTTCTCCATTGCCATATCTATCCTATAGGAGCTTTGTTGTGAGAGTATTTTTGGTGATCAAAGTGTAGAGACCACCACAGTATCATCTTTGTATTTGAGGAGGCGAACTTGCAGGTCGTGTTTTGACGAATTCTTATAGGAGCTCGGTGTAGAGGTGCGGCCTCGGCAAGCTAGTGTGCCTGCGTGTGTTATTCTTCTGGGAACAAGTGAGGGACTTGCGGGTCCAAGAGTTCTGGAGAGAACTCATTGTAGGTGTTGCGGCACCGAGTGATCTTGCGGGATCGTTATAGTGGAAATCCTTTATAGTGTTGAAGGCGGGGACGTAGAGCAAATGTTCTCGAACCTCGAAACAATTCTCCCGTGTTTGCGATTGCTCATCTCTCTTTCTCTCTCACTTGTGTTTATTTATCTTGCATGATTATATTTTTTATCTATTTATATGCTTGATATATCTTGTGCTCAATTGATATATGCTTGGGATTATGTGCTCACACTTGTATTCAACCAAGAGAGCCATAGTGACACCTCAACTCTTAATCTAGAGGAATCTTGAGGTGATAGTCCAGAGCCATTCACCGGGAATTCTGCTACACTCTTGTGTTATACTTTATGTGTTAGTTTAATAGTTTTTATTTGCATAAATAGTTTTTAATTCCGCATTATTTTGCATTAGATTAGCAAGTACACCTATTTACTCCCCTCTAGGTGTATTTCAATTGGTATCAGAGCTTGGTGCTCTTGATTTAGGTCTAACAACCTTAAGTTAAAGATTCTCATTATAGCTAATCACTATATTTGTTTACACATACATATGGATTTCATGACACCTCCCATGTTTTGATATTCTTAACATCCAAACTTGGAAAGTTAAGATGTCAACGTACCTCAAAGCCCTAGGAATTCATGTTTATTTTGCCACCATTAAAGATTCTTATTTTTTAAATGGTAAAAGCCTTGAGGCTAATGCAAAAGCCCTTCATGCTTTAAAGAGTACCCTAAATGATGAATATTTATCTAGAGTTTCTAACTTTGATTCGGCTTTTGTGATATAGAACACACTTGTCTCCCTTGGTGAACAAAAGCAATACTATATGGGGAATGACTCGGGTGTGGAAGTGATGCTTCCAACATGTGCTTCATGGTACAAGGGGATGATCCCTTCAGGTAAATTTCAAATCTGAGCTAGAAGAAGATATTGACGTGCCTTATGATGATCTTACATCTTTTGTCAAAAACTTCTTGAAAAATATGATTTATTAAAAATTGAAAATGATAAGTTGAAGAAGGAAACACTTCTTTGTTAAAAGAAAATGATTCTTTTAAAAATAAATTTGAATGTATTTCAAAAGAAAATGAATCTTTGAAAAAGGAAAATATTTCCTTGTTTTCAAAATTAAATGACATTCGTGAAGGAAACAATTCATTGAAAAATAAAATCATTTTGGTGGAAAAAGAAAATGAGATTGTTTTGGAAGAATATAACTCTTTGAAAAAGAAAATTATTTTAAGAGAAAAGAAAAATATTTCTAAAAAGAGAAGGATTGTTGATTTTTCATGCTCATGTCTCGTCTTCCAAAATTAATAATGATTTTTGTATTTGTATTTAGTCACTCTAAATTAGAATTTATGGTTCGCAAGAAACAAGTTCCACACATTCATGCTTATACCCCATGGCATACATCACATGCACACCATGATCACACCCATTCTCATATGCATGCTAGAGTGTATAAATGTACACATTGTGGCCTCAAAGGCCATCTTGCAAGATTTTGGTTTGATAGATTAAATTATATAAATTTTGCAAATAAAAATGTTTGGGTTCCTTAAGATGCTAACCCTCGTGGACCCAAAAAGAAATGGGTACCAAAATTCTCACCTCTTGTGCTTGATGTAGGTGTGGGCTCTCACAAAATGTGAGAGGGTTGGTGCCTTGGTGGTAGATGCATGAGCTAGATAGATATACTAATTTGATGCATCGCTATCAAGGATGTTTGGTGGGAGGACCAACATGGTTTGGAGACTTAGAGAATAGTTCATATGGCTTGCTAACTATCTCCAAACTCCTATTTTAGTTTACATATTTTTATATTGATAATTATGGTTTTAATGCTCCTTATGTTAATTGCAATGTTATTAGACATGTGTTATATATAAATAGTCTTTGAGATACACCCATGTGCATATAGATTCATATTTTGTGTTCTCACTATTGTTTAACTATTATGTATATACTAGTTCTAAAACTCGTGCATTTAGCCTAATGATCATATTTGTTTTGTACTTAATGTGGTGATTACTTGTTTAGATGTAATTTTCATTAAAACTTGTATTTATGCTTGTACCAGTAGTGAGCTATACTTGATTATTATATGTTTGTGCTTCGTTGCTCATTTGTACTCATTACATGTACTTGTATAGCCTAGTTTTGATGATTCTTTCATTTATACTTATTTTCCCTATTTTTGTGCATGTTTTGCTTCATGTATATGTTATTTTTGTCTAAAAATAATAGATATACATGTATACCCTTGAGTCACTTGTCTTCATGCAAAATTCTATTATAAACTCGTTTATATTTGGGATGTGTATGTATACATTTCAATTTCGACAAAAACATACATATATCTAGAAGTTTGTTTATTTTTTATAAAATTTTTAGTTTTGTTGTTTGTTTTGAGCCTTATTGATTTATTTCATGAATTTGTTATTCACATGATTCTTATATACTCACATTATTTTTGTTTACTCATGACTTTATTTTCATGAGCTTTATATGAGCTTTATAGATTTTGAGTGACAATTTTTGTGTACTTAGCAATGTTTCATGGGATATATGATTTCATTTCATGTTTTGAAAGATCTTTAACTAGTTTTTCAAACTCTTATTTTAAACTAGTTTCTCGATTCTTAAATTAGTAGAGTTTTCAAACATGTTAAATTATTTTCAAACTCTTATTTTGGAAAATCCTTATCAACTCAAGGGCGGATGGTTGGGCGACCATGCCTTGTATACCCTTAATGACTATCTTTTATCTTGTGCATGATAAGGGTGAATTGTTATAAGTTATAAATAATTTTTTAATGATAATTGATTTTGTATACTCATACTTGTTTTCTATATATGTATGCTTCAAATTTCAATTGGTATTTCCATTTTTATACATACATATATATGTTTTAATTGAACTTGTTTTATAATGTCTTTACACATTTTTTAAGCAAAAAATATTTATGCTAAGTTTAATTTAATTCTAAATGTTTATTGGTATCTCTACAAACTTATGCATTAATTTCCATTGGTATTTTTTTGGTATCAAAATATATTTCAAGTTTTACCTTCAATTGATATCAAAAAATTTACAATTAATTACAATTGGTATCAAAATTTACAATTGGTATCAAAATTTACTATTGATATCAAAATATATTTTATTGACTTCAAGAAATTTTAGAATTTTATTATAAGTATTACCAAAATTTTCTTAAAAATTTTGTTTGATATGTATTGCTTATATGCAAGGGGAGCTTAACATCTCCTCTATATATAGATTCATGTTGTGTGTATTTTATATATTGAGGAGTTTGACCTCTCTTCTTTATGTGGTACACGTGTGTAGGGGGAGCTTAATATCTCCGCTTATACATTGTATATTATGTTTTATGTGGGTTAGAGTCTAGTCATCCCTTCTCCATGTAATGCATGTATTCAGTGGGAGCTAACTTAACGTCTCTCCTCTTCATGAATATATATCGCATATACATCTTTATTGTTTGATTTTCTTCACCCCTTTATTGATGAATTGACAAAAAGGAGGAGAAGAATTTAGAGAGTTTATATATGCATGCTTAATATTTGTTGTTTATGTATATATGTTTGTGTTTTGTTATGTACTTTATTAAATATCTTTATTGTTTATTGCTATGCATAAGTTAAGGGAGAGCTTCTATGAAGTTTATCTTTAATCCATGCATATATAACTCCATGAGTTTTGTCATCATCAAAAGGGAGAGATTGTTGGCCAAAAGGTCTATCACCCTAGTTTTGATGATGATTAACTCATTGATCGGGGGAAAACCACGCACAAAAAGTGTATGTTTTGAAATCGATATTTAAAGTGTGTGTGCTTTGGGTTCCTCGATACTTCCGTTATAGCATAGAGGCTAAAACGAGTCGAATCCACAAGGACGGGAGGCGATAGAAGCTTACACGGTATGTTCACGTGTATGTTAACGATTCTTCAAAGTTTTAAAGAATGAAAAAAAGAAAACAAAGAATGAAAAGAGAGGTACGGTGAAATACGAAGAAGTGGGAAGCGTAGAAAAGAATGGTGTTTGTGGTTTTTGATATTTCTAAAACAAAGTGAAAAAGAAAGAAAACCCATGGCTACTAACTACTAATGACTCCACCAACATGCTAACCTCTTAGTGATAGTTGCCTCACATGTATCATTGGCCATCACTAGTCCTGGTTCAAGAGCGATTCAAAGTATGACCCATATATAACTCATCACAATCCAACTCAACAAACAAGTGCAAGCTACACTTAAATCATCAAAACCCGATAAGAGCAAGCATGAAGTAAAGTAATGTTAGCTTGTTAGAGGTTAGGAAGTTAGAGTGTTAGATCCATCATCATGAGCCATTAATGGCTCTTGCAAGAGCAAGACCAAAACGAGGCTATTAGATTCATATGGATTATCATAAAAGAAGTTAGCAAGTTGGTGGTTAGTAGTTAGTTGCCATGAGAGAAAAGACTAGCTACACATGTAAAAGAGATTAGAGAGAAGAAAACAAAGATAAGGTAAGAGAGCACCTTTCATAGATTGTCACCTTCTATCACAAGCACTCTTACTTCCCAATATGTACCACTCTCTCTCCCTAATACAAGATCTACAAGAAATGGAAAATACAATGGGGGAAGAAGAAGAACTAACCTAACCTAAATTAAACTACAACATGAAAATGAAAACTACCCTAAAACTCTGTATATTCTTGCTCTGAAACCCAGGGGGTATTTATAGCCACCAGGGAAGAGGGGGGCCAGGGGACAGGCCCTGGCCCAAAACGCGGCCAGGGCTGCGGCCCAGGCCGCGTTTCCGCGGCCATACTGGGGCCGCGAGCGCGGCGCTTCGAGCCGCGCGCGGTCCCGTCTGACCCCTGTCAGTTCTGGTGCCCGATTTCTGGTTTTGCACCCCTGGTTTTGATGAATCAGCTCCTCTAGGTCAATGGCTATGATATAGGCCTTTAATCACCCATTAAATGGTGATTTAGGGTCTTCTTCTTCATTTGCACACCATGAACCAAGGATCAAGCAAGTAAAGCTTTATTAGCTGAATTTTATATTAAATAAATATGAGAATGTGATGAAAATTATGCAAAATTAGAGACTAATCACACCCCCACACTTATCTTTTGCTCGTCCCGAGCAAAACAAAAAACTAAGGAATTATTACACCACTTTCGCAGGTGACGCGATTGCACTGAGCATGTGCAACAAGCCATTAAACCTCTAAGTTTCCCCTAGAGGAGGAGTTTTATCTCCAGAGGGTTTTCAACGGATTACACCCACAAAATCTATAAAAAAAGAAATCAAATGTTAGTATTTTTGAACACGCATTTTTGAAATAGAGAAAAGTGTTGAAGTATTTTTTTGAAAATATAAGTGATAAAAGTCAGAGGTTAACCAGAAATTGTTCTTTCTTAAACTAGTCAAAATGCAAAAAATCTTGTTATAAATTAAATGTAAGAATTTAAAATTGAATTGACTCTTTGATCTTTCATAAAACTCTTAGAAAAAAATATGCACTTAGTGAATTGTGAAGATTTTTGGGATATCGACTCTAACTTTCATGCCATTTATTTATAATATATATATATATATATATAATTTTTTCCTCTTCCTTTAGTTTTCTTAGGCTTTCTTATTCACCCGGGTAGTGAGCCTTTAGCCGGTGACTCCCAAATCAGATGGTCTTAGGGCACCAGATGAGAAAACATCCCTCGAACTTAAGGACTCGAGTAAACAAGGCCACAAAACTAAAGGGGATTATTTATTTTTTGTCCACCGTTTTAGGTGTGAATAATCATGCTTCCTGAGGCATAATTACCCAACTTCAATAAGTGATTTTTATTTTCATCATTTTTTTTCAATATATTTTTATGGCATTTCCAGTCTTTGTTTCAATCCCAAAAATTATGTAAGTGTGAAGTGCATAAATCTAAGACAAAAAATTTAAGATCAAATTATCTTTTCAATCTTATTTTCTTATCCTAAAATTTAAACAAGATCTATTATTTTGACTTGGTTTAAAAATTTCATAATTTTAGGTCTTCCTAATTCCTAAGATAATCTTAATTTTCTTAAAAATGGATCAAAACTATTTCTCTTAATTCAAAAAGTTTTGAAAAAAGAAATTTTTTTTAATTTAAAATGAAGTGTAAAAGAAAGAAAATTTAAAACTACCTATGTTAGTAAACCCTCCCCCACACTTATCTCATGCATTGTCCTCAATGCAGCGTGAATGTGTATAGACATGAAACAAATGGGGAGGGAAGGAAGATTACCTCAAGGGGGTGGCTCCGGTGGTGGTCGGATTGGGCCAAGCGTGGCAACCTAATCAAGATATCGTGGATCTTCCAGAAACCCACCAATGACCTCTCTAATATGACCCAATAAAATGTGGATTGAATTAATGATCTTAGTTAAAAAATTATCCCCATCTAATTTTCAATTTTTAAAAATAATTACTGAGTCATTTTCTTTAACATCCTTGTCCAACAATGAAGTGTGATTTTGAAAGATGAGGGATTTGGACTTAAATGGATCAGGAACAAAAACCGACACCGACTCGGGAAGTTGACTCAGATCAAGTCGAAAGTCAACAATGAGAGTCAAAATTGGTTCAAAAACAGGGTCCAAACCAAAGAATTGATATTCACACACTTCCCCATGAATGAAGTGTGATCATTAGAGATTGGTGATTCTATTTCACGGTGTACTGGTACAGGATTCAATGTTGACTCCGGAATAGAGAAAAAATCTGGTAAAGATACCGGAGTCATTATTGAATCAAAAAGTGAAATGGAATTACTAACATGAGGTTCAGGATCACATTCAAGATCAAGTTCAATTTCGAGAAAAGGATAACTTGCTAAAATGTCAAGGTGGTTCTCAAAATTTTGGGCAAATTCAAATGGATGTAATGAAATTGAATCTTGATTTTCGTCTACGGAAGGAATGTGAATGGGTGAAACAATCGAGTCAAATTTAGGAAGTATGGGAATCAAAACTGGCTCAAGAACGTCACTTATTACAGGTAAGACTACAGGAGTCGGTATTGATTCAAGGAATGGACTCGAATCGCTAACTTGAAGCTCAGGTTCACATTCATCTTCAAGTTCAATTTCAGGAAATGGATAACTTGCCAAAGTATCAGGAATTGGATATTGGTCAAGTTCAGGTTGGTATGATGAAATTGAAGCTGGATTTCCAAAATGGCAAGATTCTTGAACATTTGATGGACATGGGAAGTCAATCGTATTTTGCATTATGCGCTCGGTCTCTTGCACGAACACCATAGGTTTTTCCCACAATGATTTTTCTTTGATTGGTTCTGGAAAAGAACTATATGAATTTTGGAAATTTTGTAGACATGATGAGGCCATATTGTTTTCAAATTATTTTTGGGCCTCTAATGCTTCTTCTAAAGTCCTTTGTAATGATGATTTTTCTTTAATAGGTGGCTCAGGAAAAGGAGGATATGAAGTTTGATATGGAAAGGATTGTGAATTGAGCAAATTTTGCATTTGTTGTAGGGACTCTTCTATACTCCTTTCCAAATCAGATTTTTCTTCAGGTAGTGGAACATGAAAAGGAGTATATGAACCAAAATCGGGGAATGGAAATTGTGAAAATTGTGGATAAGGCAGTTGAAAGTTTGACTCAGGGGAGTTGAATCCCCATGGACTCTGTGAAGAGTAGAAATTATTTTGAAAATCTTGGTTATAGGATTGGAGATATGGGTCATATTGAGTCGGATAATCCCAACTCGGCATATATTGTTGGTTCATGTTGTACATAGCCGGGTTGGAGTTATCCGAGTCAAATGAGGTCGGAGTGAAATATAGATTCATATTTGGATTGAAAGAATTATTGTTGTTAAAATCCATTTCACAATATACAAAAAAAAGAAAAAAAAAGAAAACAAACAATCAAACAAATAAACAAACAAAGAAAAAGAAAAAGAAAAAGAAAACAAGCCTATGCTAGGGTTGACTTAGACCTAGACGACTCCTAACTGGTTAGACTGTCCACGGGGGGTATATTGTCGGAATCTGACCACAAGTTAATCGGTCAGGTAGGGGCAAGATCGGTGGGAGGTATCCGTGCCGGAGCAACGAGCCTAATTATGCCAAACCACCGTTCTTCGAGGTTTCGCCTCTCAATCCCCAACTTTAGACACCGATTTAGCAAGAGTCAAATTCTAACAACTTCCCCCTTAGGTCAATCTCTTAAATGAGTCCGAGATGTCCCTAGGGGCCAACGTCTAGCAATTTTTATTAAGGCTTGGGTTGTGTGAGTGGGGAGGTGATTTTTGGGCTAAGGGAGGGTAATAACTTTCCCACCTTATGTTGTCTTGGGTTTTGCCCTTAAATATAATTTGTGAAAGTGTGCAATATAAATAAGAATGAACAAAAAAAAGCGAGTAAATCACTGAAGTGTTTGTCCTAACTATATGCAATGCAATATGTACACCTCCTATCAATATCACAACAACACAGGAAATAAAATACAGTATATTGGAATGAAAATTGACACGTGCCTAGATGCAAATGTCTAAACCGTTTTAAAGCATCCAATTATCGTATTTTAATTCTTAAAATTATTTACAGTGTACAGGTAAAATAAAAATTAGCAGCAGAGTATATGAATGTACAAGAGTTTACCCTACCACACTTGAGCAAGTGTGGACTTCTGCAATGCTAAAATTTAACCTGCACACAAAAAAAACAAAGAAGAAAAGTTAACAAAAATGTGAATCAAACCGTTCCCATCCCAGGCAACAGCGCCAAAATTTGATCGGGGGGAAAACCACGCACAAAAAGTGTATGTTTTGAAATTGATATTTAAAGTGTATGTGCTTTGGCTTCCTCGATACTTCCGTTATAGCATAGAGGCTAAAACGAGTCGAATCCACAAGGACGGGAGGCGATAGAAGCTTACACGGTATGTTCACGTGTATGTTAACGATTCTTCAAAGTTTTAAAGAATGAAAAGAAAGGAAAACAAAGAATGAAAAGAGAGGTACGGTGAAATACGAAGAAGTGAAAAACGTAGAAAAGAATGGTGTTTGTGGTTTTTGATATTTCTAAAACAAAGTGAAAAAGAAAGAAAACCCATGGCTACTAACTACTAATGACTCCACTAACATGCTAACCTCTTAGTGATAGTTGCCTCACATGTATCATTGGCCATCACTAGTCCTTGGTTCAAGAGCGATTCAAAGCATGACCCATGTGTAACTCATCACAACCCAACTCAACAAACAAGTGTAAGCTACACTTAAATCATCAAAACCCGATAAGAGCAAGCATGAAGTAAAGTAATGTTAGCTTGTTAGAGGTTAGGAAGTTAGAGTGTTAGATCCATCATCATGAGCCATCAATGGCTCTTGCAAGAGCAAGGCCAAAACGAGAATATTAGATTCATGTGGATTATCATAAAAGAAGTTAGCAAGTTGGTGGTTAGTAGTTAGTTTCCACGAGAGAAAAGACTAGCTACACATGTAAAAGAGATTAGAGAGAAGAAAACAAAGATAAGGCAAGAGAGCACCTTTCATAGATTGTCACCTTCTATTACAAGCACTCTTACTTCCCAACATGTACCACTCTCTCTCTCCCTAATACAAGATCTACAAGAAATGGAAAATACAAGGGAGGAAGAAGAAGAAAAACTACACTATACTACCCTAAACTACAAAATGGAAATGAAACTACTCCTAAAACTCTGCATATTTTTCCTCTGAAACCCCAGGGGGGGTATTTATAGCCACCACGGAAGAGGGGGGCCAGGGGACAGGCCCTGGCCCAAAACGCGGCCTCAGAAACGCGGCTATGGCCACGTTTTCGCGGCCATAGGTTGGCTGCGCGTGCGGCGCTTCGAGCCGCGCGCTGTCCTTTCGGTCCCCTGTCAGATTCTGCTCCCGGTTTTTGGTTTCTGGCCCCTGGTTTTGACAAAATAGCTCTTCTAGGTCAATGGCTATAATATAGGCTTCTAATCACCAATTAAATGATGATTTAGGGTCTTCTTCTTCATTACACACCATAGACCTAGAATCAAGCAAGTAAAGCTTTATTAGCAGAATTTAATACGAAATAAATGTGAAGATGTGATAAAAATTATGCAAAATTAGAGACTAATCACTCATTTAGTTATAGTACTAATGATCTTGTTCTTACTTAGTTTCAGATATTTGATTAAGATCTTAGTCGGTGTTTAGCTTCAACGAAAGATTCGAAGTCAAGTTTTGAAGCTAGCACGTGTTGATTCAAGAGCTCACGCGTCAAGATCGCATCTAGCACTCGAATGGAGTCAAGTTCTTTGGATCAAGGTTTGGACCAAGTCAAGAAAGAGAAGAAGATTTTCAAGAGAAGATTTTCGTGAAGACTTGTGTCATATTTGTAAGTGTTAAGATTTTGTGTTTTAGATAAAATGTAAAAAATAGATTAGTTGTGGATTGCTCAAGCTCATACACACACACGCACAATTTATATGTGCTTACATAAAATAATTTTAGTTTAAAAAAAAAATACCGTTTTGGTTTTGAGCTTCAAAGTATACATCTTTATGTTTCATGATTAGATTTCATCAAAACAAGTTTATATGGTTTATATGTGTTTTGGATTTCACCTATACACATTATTAGTTCAAATGTTTTGAAAAACTTATTTGATGTTTCTATATCATGTGTTTGAGTTTTGTATTTATCAAAATTTATTTTAGAGCTTATTGTAAAAAAACATAGATATTTCATTTTATCTGTGCATTGGATCATATCCATACACACTAAGCTTCAAAAGTGTTTAAAATATCTTGTTTTTGTATTTGAACAAGTTTTAAAAAAATCATTTTTCAAATTGAAGATTGATTTTGAAAAATACGGATCTTTGTTTAAGGCTAAATTTCTATAACACAAAAATGGTTCAAAAAGTTTGTAATATGTGTTGATTTTTGATCACACATATTTTGAAAATTTAAAGTATTTCAATGAACTTATTTTTGTGAATTTTATGTGATTTTATGGGATTTTATAGGAGTTTATAAGGCCAAGTTTTAATCCCTAATAAACCCTAATCTGGCCTTCTGGCGGTCGACCGACCGGTTGACCGAGCCAGAAGTCGGTCGACCGGGCGGTCGATCAATGTGCATAGAAATGTACACAAGCCTTGGCTTGAGGGGCGGTCGACCGATCCAGAGAGTTCACTCTCTGGATCTGGCCCAGGTCGGGGCCACCGGGCGGTCGACCGGCCAGAGAGCTTTATTCTCTGGTTCTTGCCTCGGTCGACCGGCCGGTCAACCGACAGGTCAAGACCTGGGTGTGGTCGACCGGCAACCCCAACGGTCATAAATATGATCGTTGGCCGGTCGACCGACGGCCTATCTGGCCAGATTCTGAGCCATAACGACTAGTTTTTGATCCCCTATAAAAGGGGTTGTCTTGGCCAGTTTAAGACAAGATTTGAAGAGGGTTTTTGAGCCAGTTTTTTCCACCTTTCTTAGAGGTTTTCCAATAAGTTTTAGAGTCTAAATTCTATATCAAAAAGAGTGTTTACAAGAGTGATTCTCTTGTGTTTTCCAAAAGTTGAGTTTTTCCTCCATAAATCTTTCCTAGTTTTTCTTATAAAAGCTTGAGTTCTCTATTGCCATATCTATTCTATAGGAGCTTTATTGTAAGAGTGTTTTTGGTGATCAAAGTATAAAGACCACCACAGTATCATCTTTGTATTTGAGGAGGCGAACTTACGAGTTTGTGTTGTGACGAGTTCTTGTGGAAGCTCAGTGTAGAGGTGCGGCCTTGGCAAGCTAGTGTGCTTGCGTGTGTTGTTCTTGTGGGAACAAGTGAGGGACTTGCGGGTACAAGAGTTCTTGAGGAAGCTCGTTGTAGGTGTTGCGGTACCGAGTGATCTCGCGGGATTATTATAGTGGAAATCCTTCATAGTGTTGAATGCGGGGACGTAGAGCAAGTGTGCTCAAATCTCGAAACAATTCTCCCTTGTTTGTGATTGCTCATCTCTCTCTCTCTCACTTGTGTTTATATATCTTGCATGCTTATATTGTTTATGAAAAACACCTAGAGGGGGGGTGAATAGGTGTAATTGCTAATCTAATGATCTTTTTAAACTAAGTATGATGAATGATGCAACAATCTCTCAAAAACAAGACTAAGAGCCGAATACCCCTTGCGAGGTTCTGAACTCCTTCCTCCCAATTCCCCTAGATATGGGTTAGAGGTGCGCAATGCAACCTTGTTGTATTGAGATATGATTGATCAAGGCAAGGTATGATGATGAGAAATGAGATGCACACAATATATCACAAGAATTACAAGCTTGAATTAAAAAGCACAAGGAAGATACAAGATCACAAGCAAGTAATAAAGAGCAATAAAGTGTTAGAGGAATTTAAAGCAAGAATTGGACGCAAAGGCAATCGCAAACACAAATATTTGTTTCGAGGTTCGAGCCACCGCTCTACTCCCCGCCTTCACCTCCGTGAAGGGTTTCCACTATCCACCGAGGACGCCTTTACAATTTGGTCTACCGAAGACCGAGCACCAAGCTCCACCGAGTACAAAGGACCTCTACCGAAGAGGTTGCTCCACAAGGAAGGGATTACAAGAACAAAGTGATCACAACAAGATCACTACACTATTTCTCAAACTCTTTTACAAACACTCTCACTTCAATTACAACTTCACTATAGAATGAGTATTGGATTTTGGCTCTATGAAGTGTGGTGAGAAAAACTTCAGTTGTAGAGTGATATTAGTAATCAAACACAACTGAAAAACAAGCTCAAAAAGAATTGGAATGAAGGCTTTAAACTCTTTTCTTTTCTCTTTTGAAAGCAACACAAACTTGAGGATTTTTCAAAAGTGATATGCAAGAGAGACTTCTCCTCTATTTATAGGGTTAGAAAATAGGTTAAAAACAATTTCTTTACACCTAATTTGACCTGCAAAAGCTCCCCAACAACTCTCCAAAAATCTGTTAAAGCAGAAAAAAGAAACAGTTTTTCAGAATAGTCCAAAGAGGAAAGAGCCGTTAGGCTACAGCAGGCTTGGCGGTCGACCGGTCCGGTCGACCGCAAGCCCAGCTGCAAAGAGCCGTTGGCTCTCGGTCGACCGGTCCGGTCGACCGTCCCAAAAGAGGAAACACAGTTTCCTTCTTCCGGTCGACCGGTCCGGTCGACCGAAAAAAACCTGTGAGCAATTTGCTCTCCGTCGGTCGACCGGTCCGGTCGACCGACAGACATGCACAAACAGTGCATGTCCAGACACATCGCCGGTCGACCGGGCCGGTCGACCGGAGTTGCCTGAAACAGAAAAACTGCAGGTTTTGAATTTGGAAAAATTTGAAAAATTGTTTTAGGTTTAAACAAACTAGAGTAACATGTTAGTAGAAGTATGTATACATGATCTAGACAAGATATTTATTTTATAAAACTTAGGTTCATGTAAATCTCTACTAAGGCATGAAACCAATATTTTTGAAAATGAAAACAAGACCAAATTTTATCAAAACCAAAATTTGTGTGTGTGTATCCTAGAGCCAAATAATCAAGACTCAAACTTTAACATTCTATTCTTACAATGATTCTAGGGACTTCAAGATCTTCAATAGGCTTCTTCATATAATCTTCAACACTTGTTCCTTGAGCCCAAATGGAGTTGACTTGAGTCCAAATCCTTGTATTTGTGAGAGAAGACTTCTAGAATGAATAGAAATCTGAAACACACTTAAATAACAAATGTTATTAGTACAAATAACTAATATGTTTTGTAATCATCAAAATACACTAATCATGGGTGATTGTAACCTTGGGCCAACAATCTCCCCTTTTTGATGATGACAAAACATATAGGTTATTTAAATAAACATGGAAGAAGAGTTTGGAAAACTCTCCCTCAAATAATGTTATGTATAAAAAAATTGGACTATTGAAAGCACAATACATAAAGCATTCAATGTACAAAAGTTTTGTCAAAAACTTAAATAAACAAACTTTCTTTTTCTTCATAAAATTAAAACTCAAATAATATCAAAACTAAATATCAAACCAAATAATATCAAAACTAAATATCAAACTAAACTTATTCTCCCCCTTTTTGTCATACATCAAAAAGGGTTAAAATACCAATTGAAAAATTTTATTTTTAAGAATCCATAATGCAAACATTCAACTCACCACAAATAAATGAAAATCTAGCATAGTCTAATGGTTTAGTAAAAATATCGGCAAGTTGAAAATCGGTAGAAACATATTCAATAACAATATCACCTTTCTCATAGTGATCTCTAAGAAAGTGATACCTAATGTCAATGTGTTTGGTTTTACTATGTTGATTTGCATTCTTTGTCATGTGAATAGTACTAGTATTATCACAAAATATTTTAACATGATCAAAGTGTAAATCATAGTCGAGGAGAGTATGTTTCATCCAAAGAACTTGTGCACAACAAGCTCCGGCTGCAACATACTCCGCCTCGGCGGTTGATAGGGCTACCGAATTTTGCTTTTTGGAAGACCAAGATACAAGACAATTACCTAAGAATTGACATGTTCCACTTGTGCTCTTCCTATCTACCCTACAACCCGCATAGTCAGCATCCGAAAAGCTAGTCATAGAAAATTGTCCGGTTTTCGGATACCACAAACCCATTTCAATAGTGCCCTTAAGGTATCTAATTATGCGTTTAACCGCAATTATGTGAGACTCTTTAGGACAAGATTGAAAACGTGCACAAAGACAAATGGAAAACATAATATCCGGCCTACTAGCCGTCAAATACAATAAACTACCTATCATGCTTCTATAAAGTTTAATGTCTACACTTTTACCTTGTTCATCCTTGTCAAGCTTTGTAGTTGTTGCCATGGGAGTTTTGCTTACTTTAGATTCTTCAAGCCCAAACCTTTTGATTAGTTCCTTTGTGTACTTGGCTTGATTGATGAAGATCCCATCCTTATTTTGCTTGATTTAGAGTCCAAGGAAATAGTTGAGCTCCCCCATCATAGACATTTCGAATTCATCCTTCATGCATGACTCAAAAGCTTGGCAAAGAGATTCATTAGTAGAACCAAAAATAATATCATCTACATAAATTTGCACAATAAGAATGTCATTTTCTACATGTTTTGTAAACAAAGTTGTGTCAATTTTACCTTTCTTAAAACCATTTGAAATCAAAAATGAAGAAAGTCTTTCATACCAAGCCCTAGGGGCTTGTTTTAAACCATAAAGAGCTTTATCTAATTTAAAAACAAAATCCGAATGTGTAGGATCAACAAACCCGGGGGGTTGTTCAACATACACCTCCTCTTCAATAAAACCATTTAGAAAAGCACTTTTAACATCCATTTGAAATAATTTGAAATCTTTATATGAGGCAAATGCTAGTGTCATCCGTATGGCTTCAAGCCGTGCTACGGGTGCAAAGGTTTCTTCAAAATCGATCCCTTCGATTTGAGTGTAACCTTGGGCAACTAACCTAGCCTTGTTTCTAACTACATTACCCGATTCATCCAACTTATTCTTAAAGATCCACTTAGTACCAATTGTTGGTCTATCGTGGGGCCTAGGAACAAGGTGCCAAACTTGGTTGCGCTCAAATTGATTGAGCTCCTCTTGCATGGCTAGCAACCAATATGAATCGGCCTCGGCTTCGAGGATATTTTTGGGTTCTATATGAGAAATGAATGCATAGTTACCACAATAGTCATGAAGTCTAGAGCGAGTAGTTACCCCTTTTGATACTTCACCTATGACGAGGTCCTTGGGATGATGTGGATTGTATCTCCAATCCTTTGGAAGTTATGGAGTGGGCTCTTCTCCATTTGTTTGATCTTCATTTCCTTGAGCCTCTTGTATTTTAGCTTCACTTCCTTCATCATCCTTTGGCTTGTCTCCCATAGTAGGTGTATCCTCCAAGGTCACTTTCTCCAAGCCTTCATCCAATGCATCTATTTCTACAACATTCTTAACAAACTTGTTAGATTCCTCAAACTTAACATGAATAGACTCTTCAATAGTCAATGATGATCTAATGAAAACTCTATAAGCCTTACTAGTGTTTGAGTAACCTACAAAAATAGCCTCATAAGATCTAGCATCAAACTTTCCTAAATTATCTTTTGTGTTTAAAACAAAGCATTTGCAACCAAAAACTTTAAAATAGGAAACATTAGGTTTTCTAGAAAAATACATTTCAAAAGAAGTTTTAGTAGTATTTTTACACAAGAAAACACGATTTGATATATAGCATGATGTATTAACGGCCTCGGCCCACAAATAATGTGGTAGACCATATTCACTTAGCATTGTCCTAGCCATATCTTGTAATGTTCTATTTTTCAGTTCAACTACTCCATTTTATTGTGGAGTTCTAGGACAAGAAAGTTCATGCTTTATTCCATGTTCATCACAAAAAGTGGTAAAGGGTTGGTTAATGAATTCACCTCCTCTATCACTTCTTATTCTTACTATTGAAACATCTTTTTCTTTTTCAACTCTTTTCTTAAAAGTTTGAAAATAAGAAAATGCTTGGCTTTTATGTTCAAGAAAGAAAACCCAAGTAAATCTTGAAAAGTCATCAACCAAAACATAAGCAAATCTATTTCCACTTAGACTTTTGGTTTGTGTAGGGCCAAAAAGATCCATATGGATTAACTCCAAAGGACGCGATGTCATGATATCCTTAATTGACTTGAAAGAAGACTTAGTTTGTTTCCCAAATTGACATGCGTCACAAACTCGGTCCTTTTCAAAATTCAAGCAAGGAATACCTTTCACCATTTCCTTTGTATTTAATCTAGAAATATGGTCAAAAGAAATATGGCCTAATCTCCTATGCCACAACCAAGAGTCATCATCGAGGGCTTTCAAACAAGTAATATTACAAGACATATTCAACATATCAATCATATAAACATTACTTTCACAAAAACCGGAAAATACACAAACATTAGAAGTTCTATCAATTACTTTACAAGCAACATTATCAAAAACAACATCAAAACCTTTATCACAAAGTTGACTAACACTCAAGAGATTATGCTTGAGGCCATCAACTAAAACTACATTTTCAATTAAAGGAGAGGTGCCAAGTTTTACATTACCAATACCGATGATTTTACCCTTGGCGTCATCTCCGAAGGTGACGGTGCCACCTTCATGATATCTTGATAGGGTTGCAAAGTTGTTGATGTCCCAAGTCATGTGCCTTGAGCAACCGCTATCAAGATACCATAATCCTCTACGTCGTTGGGCTTTGGAAAGTACCTACATCATTTAACATAATTGTTGATTTTGGTACCCAAACTTTCTTGGGTCCTTGAAAGTTAGTGCCTCGAACCCAAACATTATGACGTGATACGTTTAATCTATCATAGCAAAAATTGGCTAAGTGCCCTTTCCGTCCACAATGTGAACATGTGAACACTCTACCATACATGAATGCATGATGTGTATGTGTAGTGTGAGCATGTTTTGGGGTCTTGCCATGTTGTTTAGGTTGTGTAGCATGAACATGAACATGAGCATGAGCATTTTTCTTTGGGGCTTGTTTCTTAGGAAACATAGCCTCAATTTTCTTCTTGTTAAATTCACAATTTTTCAAAACAACACTTAATGAGTCTAATCTTTCCTTAAGCATAGAAACTTCATTAGAATCAATTAGTGGGGCCTTACCTTTGCAAGAAATCTTATATTTTTCAAAATCATTTTTAGTAGTGGCCAAGGTGGAAACCAAATCATCCTTTTCTTTTGTAAGAGTAAAAACTTGATGACTTAAAGATTCATTTTCCTTTTTCATTTTTAAATACTTTTTCTTTAAGAAATCATAATTTTGTGACAACTCAACAAAAGCTTCTCCTAGTTCATCCATGGAGAGTTCATCATCAAAAGGGGTGGAAGGGGTTACCTTGCTTGTGCTTTCATTTGCCATGAAGCACATGTTGGCGGTGTCGATCTCTTCTTCGGATTCGGTCTCCGAATCCCAAGTTGCCTTCATAGCCTTCTTCTTGTAAGGCTTCTTTGAAGTGGAGGGCTTAGCTTTGTCCGGACACTCCGCAACAATGTGTCCCGGTCTTTGGCAATTGAAGCACACAATCTTCCTTTCTTCTTTGCCTCCTTGCCATCTTCTTCTACCTTGGTACTTCGCCTTATTGTACATCCTCCGGACGTTCTTTACAAGGAGTGAGAGCTCTTCATCATCTTCTTCCTCATCGTCTTCATCGGAGTGTATGGCATGACTCTTGAAGGCGATCGTCTTCTTCTTGGAGGGAGCCATATCCTCCCTTGCTTTCCTTTCCATCTCATGGGTTTTGAGGTTCCCAATGAGACCTATAAGCTCCATCTCTTCATTGTCGTTGAGTTCCTTCAAGGTTGTTGCTTTAACTTCCCATGAAGGAGGAAGGGCTCGGATGATCTTCCTTACTCTTTGATCATTGTTGATATCTTCACCTAAAGAAGAGAGTCCATTAGTAATCTTGGTAAATCTTGTAACCATATCATCTATGGTTTCATTATCTTGCATGCTAAATGTTTCATATTGGGACCGAAGAAGGTCAATCTTAGCCTTCTTTACTTGTGAGGTCCCCTCATGAGTGACTATCAAGTGTGACCAAATCTCATATGCGGATTTGCAATGGATAACCCTAGAAATGTCATCATCATTAAGGGCTTGTAGGAGTGCATAATGAGCTTTGGCATTGGCATCGAATTCCTTAGTCTCTATTTCGGACCAAGTGGATTCGTCACCGGGGGGTACACTAAAGGACTTAGTCACGGCTTTTGCAACTCGGCTACCTAGAGATTGCAAAAACACGGTCATCTTAACTTTCCATATGGGAAAGTTAAGTCCATCAAACTTAGGAGGGGTCTTAATTCAATCGGCCATTTTTACTATATGAATATGAATGAAATGATTAGCAAATTAGGATCTTCTCTAAGGTTGTTAAACCAAATCCTAGAGTCCAAGCACTGATACCAATTGAAAAACACCTAGAGGGGGGTGAATAGGTGTAATTGCTAATCTAATGATCTTTTTAAACTAAGTATGATGAATGATGCAACAATCTCTCAAAAACAAGAGTAAGAGCCGAATACCCCTTGCGAGGTTCTGAACTCCTTCCTCCCAATTCCCCTAGATATGGGTTAGAGGTGCGCAATGCAACCTTGTTGTATTGAGATATGATTGATCAAGGCAAGGTATGATGATGAGAAATGAGATGCACACAATATATCACAAGAATTACAAGCTTGAATTAAAAAGCACAAGGAAGATACAAGATCACAAGCAAGTAATAAAGAGCAATAAAGTGTTAGAGGAATTTAAAGCAAGAATTGGACGCAAAGGCAATCGCAAACACAAATATTTGTTTCGAGGTTCGAGCCACCGCTCTACTCCCCGCCTTCACCTCCGTGAAGGGTTTCCACTATCCACCGAGGACGCCTTTACAATTTGGTCTACCGAAGACCGAGCACCGAGCTCCACCGAGTACAAAGGACCTCTACCGAAGAGGTTGCTCCACAAGGAAGGGATTACAAGAACAAAGTGATCACAACAAGATCACTACACTATTTCTCAAACTCTTTTACAAACACTCTCACTTCAATTACAACTTCACTATAGAATGAGTATTGGATTTTGGCTCTATGAAGTGTGGTGAGAAAAACTTCAGTTGTAGAGTGATATTAGTAATCAAACACAACTGAAAAACAAGCTCAAAAAGAATTGGAATGAAGGCTTTAAACTCTTTTCTTTTCTCTTTTGAAAGCAACACAAACTTGAGGATTTTTCAAAAGTGATATGCAAGAGAGACTTCTCCTCTATTTATAGGGTTAGAAAATAGGTTAAAAACAATTTCTTTACACCTAATTTGACCTGCAAAAGCTCCCCAACAACTCTCCAAAAATCTGTTAAAGCAGAAAAAAGAAACAGTTTTTCAGAATAGCCCAAAGAGGAAAGAGCCGTTAGGCTACAGCAGGCTTGGCGGTCGACCGGTCCGGTCGACCGCAAGCCCAGCTGCAAAGAGCCGTTGGCTCTCGGTCGACCGGTCCGGTCGACCGTCCCAAAAGAGGAAACACAGTTTCCTTCTTCCGGTCGACCGGTCCGGTCGACCGAAAAAAACCTGTGAGCAATTTGCTCTCCGTCGGTCGACCGGTCCGGTCGACCGACAGACATGCACAAACAGTGCATGTCCAGACACATCGCCGGTCGACCGGGCCGGTCGGCCGGAGTTGCCTGAAACAGAAAAACTGCAGGTTTTGAATTTGGAAAAATTTGAAAAATTGTTTTAGGTTTAAACAAACTAGAGTAACATGTTAGTAGAAGTATGTATACATGATCTAGACAAGATATTTATTTTATAAAACTTAGGTTCATGTAAATCTCTACTAAGGCATGAAACCAATATTTTTGAAAATGAAAACAAGACCAAATTTTATCAAAACCAAATTTTGTGTGTGTGTATCCTAGAGCCAAATAACCAAGACTCAAACTTTAACATTCTATTCTTATAATGATTCTAGGGACTTCAAGATCTTCAATAGGCTTCTTCATATAATCTTCAACACTTGTTCCTTGAGCCCAAATGGAGTTGACTTGAGTCCAAATCCTTGTATTTGTGAGAGAAGACTTCTAGAATGAATAGAAATCTGAAACACACTTAAATAACAAATGTTATTAGTACAAATAACTAATATGTTTTGTAATCATCAAAATACACTAATCATGGGTGATTGTAACCTTGGGCCAACAGTTTATCTCTTTATATGCTTGATATATCTTGTGCTCAATTGATATATGCTTGGGATTGTGTGCTCACACTTGTATTCAACCAAGGGAGCCATAGCGGCACCTCAACTCTTAATTTAGAGGAATCTTGAGGTGTCCAGAGCCCTTCACCGGGAATTCGGTTACATTCTTGTATTATACTTTATGTGTTAGCTTAATAGTTTTTATTTGCATAAATAGTTTTTAATTCCGCATTAGTTTGCATTAGATTAGCAAGCACATCTATTCACCTCCCCTCTAGGTGTATCTCATAGCTCTCTTGGTTGAATGCTAGTGTGAGCACACAAACGATATCAAGTATGTATAGATGTAAGTAAGAATAGCAATGCAAGATATAAGAGTAGAGAGTTGAGAGATTGAGAGATCCAAACGCAAACACAAGGATATGTTTCGAGGTTCGAGCTACTGTTCTACGTCCCGCCTTCATACAAAAGGATTTTCACTATGTCCACCAAGGACCTTCCATAAAGGGACCTCCACCGAGTAATTACAACTTACGCAAACCAGAGTACACAACTCCAACTCTCTCACACCTCTACACAAGAGGGTAGGCATAAAGCTAAGCACAAAGTAAAGAAAGATTACAATTTGAAGATCACAAAGATCACAAACAATACTTGGTGATCTCAAAAGACCACAAACAAAACACCTCTCACAACATAAGATCCTAGAGGATAGATTTTGAATTGACAGCTCAAGTATATGAGTAAACAAAGTTTTTGGAAAAGTAACATAAAGAAAACTCTTGGGAAAAACTTCTTGATAGATGAAGAAATTTAAGAACAAAACTAGAATTCTCAAAACTTATTTTTTTTTTGCTTTTTCAAAACTTTGAAACAAATAAAGATATAGAATTTTAGCACCAAAAACTTGTTTTAGAACACTTCAAAAAGTAGGCAAAATAGCTCTTGAAAACTTGTTGAAAATCTTGTTGAAAACTGGCCAAGAAACTTTTATATAGGCTCGAAAAAACTAGCCGTTGGGCTCTTAACCTAGGCCAAACTGGCCTGTCAGTAACCGCTCGGTCGATCGGCCAACGGTCATTTTTTATGACCGTTGGGGTTGCTAATCGACCACCCGGTCGACCACAACTAAAAACAGAGTCATAACTCTCTATCGGTCGACCGACCCCCAATAAAAACTTAAGTTGAGCCAGTCAGTCGACTGGTCAGTCAACCGCCCAATGGGCTTATGCATATGTGAACGTCAGTCGATCGGTTGGTCGACCGAGCTAGCCTACGGTCGACCATAAGCATCCAAAACCCAAATTTTGAGGGTTTAAAAACCAACTTCAAAAACCCTTAAAAATTCCAATAAATTTCAATAAATTCCATAAAAATAAGTTTATATAAATACTTTGAATTACAAATATGTATGATCAAAAATCAACATATATTACAAACAACTGAACTATTTTTGAGGCATAAAAATTTAGGCATAAATTAAAAACTGTATTTTTCAAAAAAATTGAACTTTTATATAGAAATCCGATTTTCCCTCAAACTTGTATAAATAAAAAACAAGTTATTGAAACACTTTTGAAGCATAATATGTATGGATAGAATTCAATATACATAGTAAATGATATATACTTATCTTTTGATATTAAATACCAAAATAAGTTTAATAAAAACAAAACTTAAACATGAACTAGATACATCAAAATAAGTTATCTAAGCACATGAAGCATAAATGCATATGGATGCAATCAAATACACATATAAATCATGTAAACTTCTTTTGATGGAATCTATTCATTAAAACAAAGGATGTATACTTGATAATTTGAAATACAAAACCGTATACATGATAAACCAAAACACATGAACTCATAGAAATAAGTTTTTCTAAACAATAAAGCTCTAATATATGTAGATAGAATCTAATACATATATAAACCATGAAACTTATTTTATGTAGATATAAATCATGTAAACGTAACTTTTAAAACGAAACGATTGAACCGAAACCAAAACTATTTTTCATGAATATATTAGTTTAATAAAAGCGATAAATAAACTTTTATGTGTGAATACTTGAGCAATTCAAAACTGTTCTATCCTTATACAAGATCTAAACTAATAAATATTTAAACAAATAAACCTAGACCAAATTTTTCTTGTCGATCTTCTTCTCCAAGACGACTCGATCCAAATACGATCCAAAGAGCTAGACTTCTCTTTGAACTTGATGCGATCTTGAAGCGCGAGCTCTTAAATCAACACATGATAACTTCGAATCTTGACTTCAAGTCTTTGTTGAGGCTAAACACTAATAATGATCTTGATCTATATCTGAAACTTAATAAATACAAGATCATTAGTAACATAACTACATGAGTTAATCATTATCAAAACTAGAGTGATGGGCCTTTGGGCCAACAATCTCCCCCTTTTTGAAATGACAAAACTCATAGAGTTATATATGCATGAATTAAAGATAAACTTCATAAAAGCTCCCCCTTAACTCATGCATAACATAAAAATATGTAGATATTCAATGAAAGCGCATGATACTAATCATAACAATAATATAGATATGCAATGTTAGCTTTAGATACCAAATGTATACAAAAGATATATATTCATGGCAAACTTTTGATACCAAATGAATATGCAATTTAAGCTTTTGATGCCAAATGATAAAGAATATATATTCATTGTGATTGCTAGCTAGATACCAAATAAAAGTATATCAATGCAATCACTAGTTAGATACCAATAAACCAAAACATGATATCAAAAACTAGATATCAAAACAAAATATATGCATAAAACCAAAAATATGCATATATAAACTCTCAAATCATTCTCTCTCTTTTAGTCAATCATCAATAAAGGGGTAAAAAAATCAATTGAAAGTAAAACTATTAATTGAAATAAAATACTAATTTTAAAAGCCATTACGTCAATTGAAAATACAAATTGAAAGTGAAATTAGAATAACATTTTGATACCCAAAAATATACCAATTGAAAAATAACATTGATATCATATAAAAACTATTCCAATTGAAAAACAACATGAATATCATATAAAAATTATACCAATTGAAAAACAATATAAATTATTTTCTTTCAATTCTTTTTAAATTCTTAACCATTTTGTAATATAGATACCAATTGTAAATAATTGATACCAATATGAAAAATATAAGCATTTTCTAAAATAAAATATTTTTCTCAAAAGGAGTGGGAGTAAGATACCGATTGAAAATAAAATCAAGAATTTTTCTCTCCCTTTTTGAAATACCAATAAAACCAAAGCATAAGATTGTAAAAGATACCGAATAACATTTAAAACTAAATCAAACTTAGCATAAAATAGTTTGTGCTATAAAATATATACGTATAAATATTGATAATCTAGTACAAGAAATCATATATATGTATGTATGATCAATTTAAATACCAATTGAAATATGATGCATACATATCTAAGAAAACATAAGTATATACAAATGAAATATCAAAAGAATCATGTATAACTCATAATATCCAACCTATCATGCACATGTTTAAAAAGATATACAATGTGACTATACAAGACATGGTCGCCTATCCAACTGCCCTTATAAGGTAGATTTCAAAAATAATTTTTGAAGATAATTTTAGCATAGGTTGAAAACACTACCAATTGAAGAATAAAAAGCTAGTTTAAAGTAATTTTTGAAAACTAGTACAAAATCTTTCAAGCAAGAAATAAAACATATATATATATATATCATGAAAATATGCTAAATAAACAATAATTGACACTCAAACATCAATGAAGCACATATATGCTCATGAATAAAAAATCATGAGTAAACAAATGATGTAGAGTAACAAAAATCATGTAATAAATATATTCATAGAGATAAGACAATGAAACTCAAATCATCAAAACATATGAAATTTCTATTTCATAATATGAAACCATAAAATATGAAAAATTCTATTTTCATTAAAAACTAGATAAACTTCAAGGCATATCTATGTTTTATCAAAACTAAAACATATATATTTATCTAAACATGAATCGAGTCCATAAAAGAGTACATGACATATAATTGTAAGTGACTCAAGGATAAACATGTATATCAAGTAGTTTTAACAAAATTTATATGTACATGAAGCTAAAAATATTTTCATGAAAACATGCACATGAGTGATGAAAAAAAGGGAAGGAGTACAAGTATGATGTAAGAATCATCAAAACTAGGTCATACAAGTACATGTAATGGGTCCACATGAGCAATAAAGTATCTAAACATAAGAATCAAGTATAGCTCACTAATTGTACAAGTCTAAAACACAAGTTTTAACAATAATTGTATCTAAACGTGTAATTAAAACACGGTAAGCATAAAAACAACAAAAACGTGAGTGATAAACAAATATGATCATTTGTGTTAATGCAAGTGCCATTACAACAAGGATATGCATACATAACTAAATAATAGTGAGAACACATAAATATGAATCCATATAAACATGGATGTATCTCAAACACTATATATGTATATTATTAGTCTAATAAATATTGCATTTAGCCATAATGAGTATGAAAATCAACAAATGCTAAAACATTCAATACAAAGCATATAAACATAAACAAGCATGAAGAATAGAGATAGTTACCAAAACCAATTAACTATGTTGGCCCAAAGGCCATTAGCCCAATATCCCGATGAATATTTTGATGATAACAAACCATATTTAGTTATGTATTTAACAATTTTGTTTAAAAGAATTTCAGGTTAAAACAGGTTGATTTGACGGCTCCACTATCAAGACTCACAAGTTTGGACGCCGCTAAAGATTTGCATTCCTAAGCTAAGCACATTAGAAAGCTTCGGGAACAAGATTTTGAAGAAAAGACCAAGTCA
The DNA here is from genome assembly GCA_038442645.1 of Agave tequilana. Classification (NCBI taxonomy): domain Eukaryota; kingdom Viridiplantae; phylum Streptophyta; class Magnoliopsida; order Asparagales; family Asparagaceae; genus Agave; species Agave tequilana. The sequence continues at coordinate 124,747 of JAVJIF010029774.1, read as the reverse complement.
AGATCAAGACAATGAAAAAGTCCAAGATTTGTATTTTTATTTTTCTTTTAGACATTTTTGTCAAAACCTAGATGTTAGAAGTAGAGTTATGGGATTGTCACTCACACACATTTTAGTTTGATTCATGGCTTCAAAAACAATTTCTTTTTCCAACTTAGTTTTAGAGTTAACATGTTTTGGAAATTTGTTTTAGAAACTTTAAGTTTTGGAAAAACCGATTTTTGAGAAAAACAAGTTTTTATCAAAGAGAATCTTTATCAAAATGTTTTAACATGTTAGAGTAGTGACTTATGATCATACTCCTATTTTTATAAGGTCCAAAACCTCAACCCATAAGACCAAACCCAAAACCCAAGTTTCTGGTTTCTGCAGAGTCTGATTTTTCAGATCTGACAGAAGCCGGTCGACCGTCCGGGTCGACCGACGTGCACAAGTGTGTATGTGTGCACGTCGGCCGACTGCTCGGGTCGACCGGGCACCTTGCAGTGCTCTCTGTTTGTTTGGGTCGACCGGGGCGGTCGATCGTTGTCCCCCAACGGTCAGAAATATGACCGTTGGCGGTCGACCGTCCGGATCGACCGGCAGCTGTCAGAAATTCTGACAGACTCCAACAGCTCTATTTTCTGACAGATTTTATTGGGATCTCACCCCAACGAATTTCTCTAGCTGTCTTACCCTATTTTTCAACCCCTATAAATAGTGGGTCACTTCAACATGATAAGACACCAATTTTTCACAACAATTTTCACATCAATTTTACAAGTGATTCTTTCAAGCTTTTATTTGAGAAAAGATTTTCAAAGCCAAAATTTTCATACACCCATTTGAAGCCTATACCTCTACTTCACTCTAGATATTTGCACTACACAATCCCAAAATTCTACATCTACATATTGGTCATAGGATTGTGCTAAGTGAGCTATTTGTGATCAAGTGTGATCAATTTTCTTCTTGAGCGAAGTTGTAGAGGCATCGGCCTCAAGCGAGCTAGTGTGCTCCGGGTGGTGTTGCGGCATCACAAGAGATAGGACAAGTGTGTCCTTGTATTGGAGATCCGGTGGGATCAACAATAGTGAAAATCCTTCAAGTGTGAAGGCGGGGACGTAGAGCGTGGCTCGAACCTCGGAAACATATACTTGTGTTTGCGTTTGCTCGAATTTTCTCTAAACTCAAACTCCTTTATTTCTTGCAATACTTATTGTGTTTATTATTGCTAGTCCTTTAATTTGAGCAATTTGTTAGTAGAATTTTTAAATTCCACATTATTGCCATATTACATATAGCCATCACCTATTCACCCCCCCTCTAGGTGATTTCAATTGGTATCAGAGCCTAACCCTACAATTTGGTTTAACCACCTTAGGGAGATCCTTGTCATTGGCTATATTATTAGTTGCATTCTTCATTTATTGTGCTTTATATTATTCATCCATGGCATCACTTGACTTTTCTAGCATCAAGTCCCCACCAAAGTTTGATGGCTTGAACTTTCCCATATGGAAGGTCAAGATGAACCTCTTCCTTAAGTCCCTAGGAGTTAGGGTTGCTAGGTCCATTACAAAAGAATTTATTGAACCCCTCACTAATGAGAGCTCATGGTCCGAGGACACCTCCAAGGATTATGAAGCTAATGCTAGAGCCCAATATGCCTTGACCCAAGCCTTAAATGAGGATGACTTATCACGCATCATAAATTGCAAATCCGCATTTGAAGTTTGGAATATTCTTATTGTGACTCATGAAGGAACGTCACAAGTCAAAAGATCTAAGATTGACTTGTTGCGTTCTCAATATGAGAACTTTTATATGTTTGATAATGAGAGCATTGATGACATGCTCACGCGTTTCACCAAGATTACTAATGCTTTATCTTCTCTAGGTGACGCAATCGACAATGACCAAAAGATAAGGAAGGTCATTAGAGCTCTTCCCAAGGCATGGGAAGTAAAGGCTACTACCCTCAAGGAACTTAACGATAGGGAGGAGATGGACTTCTCCGGCTTCATCGAAAATCTCAAGACGCATGAGATGGAGATGAAGGTAAGAGAAGAAAGGGAGGCACCTAAGAAGAAAGCACTTGCTTTCAAAGCCACTCCAACCATCCATGAAGAGGATGACTCATCGGATGATTGCGATGAAGATTTTGCCATGCTCATCCGGAAGGTGGGCAAAATGTTCTACAAGAAAGGGAGGCAAAGCAACTTCCGAAGAGGGAGACCTCAAGGAAGATTTGAAAAGAAACGAGAAGAACCCGGTCCTTGCTTCCATTGCAAGAAGATCGGACATCTTATTGCGGATTGCCCCGCTCTTCAAGCGACCACCTCCAAGAACGGCCCAAAGAAGAAGAAGGCTATGGTTGCAACGTGGGATGACACGGAGTCGGAATCCGAAGAGGAAAACGACGCCGCACACATGTGCTTCATGGCACATGGAGACGATGCTTCGAAGGTAACTATCGACAACTCTTTAGATGAGGATGAGTTAACTATGGATGAGTTAGCTCAATTTTTCGAAGAATTACAACATAGGTATGAGATTTCTCAATCTCATAATAAGAAATTAAAAAGGAAAAATGAGTCTTTAAAAGATAAAATTAATATTATTGAAAAAGAGAAAAATGATTTATCTTGTGCTTTTAAGAAAATAAAAATTGATTTTGAAAATTATAAAATAGCTTGTAAAGGAAAAACTTCTATTCCCTCATGTAATAAAAATGATTTTGTGGAAATGCAAAAACGAGTTGATATTTTAGATTCAACCCTTAAGAAATGTGCCTTTGATCTAAATAAATTTGCATCTAGATTTCCTAAGGGAGTAACCCAAGGAAACACACTCATCATACACATGCACGAAAAGATGCACACTCACATAAGCATGCATACATGTATGGTAGTGGTAGAATTTATGTTTGCACGCATTGTGGCCGCAAAGGCCATTTGGAAAAATTTTGTTTTGCTAAACATAATGTGAACAATAAATATGTTTGGGTTCGTCCCGGTACTAATCCAAAAGGACCCAAAAAGATATGGGTACCAAAAGACCCACCAAATTTAAATGATACAGGTGGATCTTCTTCCTCCAAGACTTAGGAGGAGACGGTGCCCGGGTGGTAGATGCAACAAGGCTCAAAGAACACATCGCTCTTGCATCGCTATCATGGAGGCACCTATTTTGGAGATTGCCCTCATTTGGTAACTTCTCCATTTAAAAGGTTTTAATTTTTGGTATATATGTAAATGCATAGGATTGTTAGTTTAACTTTGTGCTTCATTGCCATATGTTTATGTAAACCAACATCTCTATCATGTTTGTGTATATGCCATGCCTTTATTTTTGTTATCTTGTTTTTCATGTCACATATTTTGAATGTCCACATTTTCTTTGTTTCTTTTGATAATATACCTATATACACATTCTTGTCAAAACTAAAATAAATTCTTTAAAAATTTCATATTTAAAGCAAATACCTTAGAGATGGCAATTGCGCACCTCAACTCATTCATGAGGAATCAAGAGGATGAAGTTCAGAACCCGTCACCGGGTATTCGGCTTCAACATCTCTAAAATCTTTGTTTTAATATGAAAATTAAAAATTAAAATGACTTATGTGAATTGTGTTGATATGATAACTAATGAAGATTTAAAACTTGTTGTTATAATTTGGTATGTTAATATATCCTGCCTGTTATTTAAAAAAAATAAATATTTTCTTTTAAATTTTTTTTGGGCTTGACAGATTTTGGGCAAAGCCGGCCGACCGGCCTTGAGATACGGTCGACCGACTTCGCCTGAAAGATTGATTTTCTTTCTTTCCTATTTGCCGGCCGACCCGTACGGTCGACCGCGATATCTGTCAGTGCTCTCGGGTTTTCTGGGTCGACCGTCCGGGTCGACCGCTCTGTGTTACAGAGCTCTCGGGTTTTGTGGGTCGACCGACCCGGTCGACCGTGCGTCGATTTCTGCCCTAAATCTGCCTATTTAATACACTGTCTCTCTCATTCTCTCTCACATAGAACCGGCGATCCCCTTTTTCTCTCTTCTCTCCAAAAATTTCCAAAACTCAATTCCACTCAAATTACTTCAAAAACCAAGTTTGATTCTCTCATTGTGGGTTAGATCTTCACTCTCAGGGCTTTCTCTCCAACTGATTTCAAGGATTCCAGTTCTAGGGTTTGGGATTCCCATATTCAGGTAAAAATCTCATTTTTAGTGTAAATCTTGATCTCTAGTTCTTAGTTTTCCTTACACTTGTCAAGATCTTTAGGTCTCTTGTTGATTAGATCAAGCCATAACCTTTTTACCCTAAAAATTATCATTTTCTCCATAATGTCTAAGAGATCTAGGACTGAGAAGGGAAAAACTGTGGTTCCCTCCTCATCCTCCACTCCTAAACCTAAACGTCCCTTCGTTAATGATGTTGCTGAAAACCGTTTCATTCAACTCTCTAAGAAATCTGTTATTTCGGGAAGATGTGTCATTCATAAGGATTTTGAACACCTAGGCATCCCCCGCATCCTCAAAAGAAATTCTTTGGATCTTTTTATGACTATTAGGGAACCTGTCTACACATCCCTAGTACACTACTTCTTTGCCAACTATGCTTTTGAGGGAGATCGTGTTAGATCACGAGTTCTAGGGAGAGATATTGACATCCCTATAGAACGATTTGCTGACTTGTTACATCTCTCCTCTGGAGGAGTTGATGTCTATACTTTTGATCTACACGATTTTGATTATCCGGACGGTGAGTCTGCGCTCACCGCCTCCACCTTGATTCACGGGGATGACAACCCCGGTTTAGTAAGAAATGAGGAGGTTAACAAATTCACCCTCACCTCCCAAATTCTTACTAAATTCATCTTCTATAACATTTTACCTAAGTCCGGTGAGTATAGCAATGCTAGGGGTCCAGTTCCTCTTATCATCTATTGCCTTCTGAAACGCATTAAGATTGATTTCTCTCATCTCATTGCTACTCATATGGCCTCTGACCAGATCCGCATGCCCGGTAGGCACCTGCCTTATGGGATGCTTATCACTCACCTTCTTCAGAGACTAGGTTTTGATTTATCCTCTGAGAGTCCCTGTCAACCCGCTGTGAACTTAGACAGCGTTCTTTTGAAGAGGATGCAAGCTCAAATGCGTCGTCACGCACATGAGCACCCTCCTGCTCCTCCTGCTGTTGTTCCAGGGTCATCTTCGGCCCCAGGATCCTCTTCTGCCCCAGGGATTTCCTCTGCTCCCGGGCCATCTTTATCTCCTGAGTTTCAGTCCTTCATTTCTTCTGAGATTCGCTCTCAGATCCAGGAGCATCAGTCTTGGATCGAGCAGCGAGATGCAGCCTTTCGTGCGGATATGGAGCAGCGAGATGCAGCCCTTCGTGCGGATATGGAGCAGCGAGATGCAGCCCTTCGTGCGGATATGGACTTGCGCTTCCAGGGAATTCGCAATGACATGTCTTACTTTGCGAACGCCATGAGATTCGTGGACTCGCAATTTGAGACACTATTTGCGAAATTCGATATGCTTGGTCCAGATCCCACGACCATTGCTCGTCCTCTTCCATCCTCCGGCCCTCCATTTCCTGCCAGAGACCCTACAGCTGTTCCACCTCCACAGCCAGGCGTTGCTGGCATCGATCCAGAGGAGGCAGGTCCTTCTTCTTCTTCTTCAGAGGAAGACGATGATGGTGATGAGAAGATGACTGAGGGCGCCGCTGCAGAGAGCTCGTCTGAGGAAGACGATGATGAGGAAGACGATGCTGAGGAGAGCTCGTCTGAGGACGATGCTGGTGGTGCTGAGTGACCTGCCCCTTTTGATGATGTCAAAAAGGGGGAGAGTTATTTATTGAGAGAGACTTGTACTTGTTTGTACTTGACATTTATATTTTGTGTTGTACTGGCATTATGTGTTTATGTGTTTGGACATCTTTTTATGGTGGACATGTATCCTTGTGTTGTTGTGGACATGAGTTCTTATATTTATGTTGTGTCTTTTATAAACAATGTGTTATCCTTTTATGACATGAGTACCTTTTGGCATGGACATGAGTATTGTGGATTCTCACTTGCTATTTATCATTTGTGATATTTATCTATGCCTGAGTATGATTTCTTTATATGCATGTGTTGAGGGGGAGCTTCACTTGAAGTCTCTACCCAAAATATTTGTGATAACTATATATGTTTTGTCATCATCAAAAAGGGGGAGATTGTTGGCCCAAAGGCCATTAGCCCAATATCCCGATGAATATTTTGATGATAACAAACCATATTTAGTTATGTATTTAACAATTTTGTTTAAAAGAATTTCAGGTTAAAACAGGTTGATTTGACGGCTCCACTATCAAGACTCACAAGTTTGGACGCCGCTAAAGATTTGCATTCCTAAGCTAAGCACATTAGAAAGCTTCGGGAATAAGATTTTGAAGAAAAGATCAAGTCAAGATCAAGACAATGAAAAAGTCCAAGATTTGTATTTTTATTTTTCTTTTAGACATTTTTGTCAAAACCTAGATGTTAGAAGTAGAGTTATGGGATTGTCACTCACACACATTTTAGTTTGATTCATGGCTTCAAAAACAATTTCTTTTTCCAACTTAGTTTTAGAGTTAACATGTTTTGGAAATTTGTTTTAGAAACTTTAAGTTTTGGAAAAACTGATTTTTGAGAAAAACAAGTTTTTATCAAAGAGAATCTTTATCAAAATGTTTTAACATGTTAGAGTAGTGACTTATGATCATACTCCTATTTTTATAAGGTCCAAAACCTCAACCCATAAGACCAAACCCAAAACCCAAGTTTCTGGTTTCTGCAGAGTCTGATTTTTCAGATCTGACAGAAGCCGGTCGACCGTCCGGGTCGACCGACGTCCACAAGTGTGTATGTGTGCACGTCGGCCGACCGCTCGGGTCGACCGGGCACCTTGCAGTGCTCTCTGTTTGTTTGGGTCGACCGGGGTGGTCGACCGTTGTCCCCCAACGGTCAGAAATATGACCGTTGGCGGTCGACCGTCCGGGTCGACCGGCAGCTGTCAGAAATTCTGACAGACTCCAACAGCTCTATTTTCTGACAGATTTTGTTGGGATCTCACCCCAACGAATTTCTCTAGCTATCTTACCCTGTTTTTCAACCCCTATAAATAGTGGGTCACTTCAACATGATAAGACACCAATTTTTCACAACAATTTTCACATCAATTTTACAAGTGATTCTTTCAAGCTTTTATTTGAGAAAAGATTTTCAAAGCCAAAATTTCCATACACCCATTTGAAGCCTATACCTCTGCTTCACTCTAGATATTTGCACTACACAATCCCAAAATTCTACATCTACATATTGGTTATAGGATTGTGCTAAGTGAGCTATTTGTGATCAAGTGTGATCAATTTTCTTCTTGAGCGAAGTTGTAGAGGCATCGGCCTCAAGCGAGCTAGTGTGCTCCGGGTGGTGTTGCGGCATCACAAGAGATAGGACAAGTGTATCCTTGTATTGGAGATCCGGTGGGATCAACAATAGTGGAAATCCTTCAAGTGTGAAGGCGGGGACGTAGAGCGTGGCTCGAACCTCGGAAACATATACTTGTGTTTGCGTTTGCTCGAATTTTCTCTAAACTCAAACTCCTTTATTTCTTGCAATACTTATTGTGTTTATTATTGCTAGTCCTTTAATTTGAGCAATTTGTTAGTAGAATTTTTAAATTCCGCATTATTGCCATATTACATATAGCCATCACCTATTCAGCCCCCCTCTAGGTGATTTCAAACTTATCTCTATGTCTCCAAAAACATAGTGGTTCTCCCACCAAAGCTCCTTGATAGAGATGCATCCAATGTAGCTCAAACACATCCACCACCAAGATACTGAAACTCTCGCGTCTTATGAGAGCCCACACCTATATCAAAAGCAATAGGGGTGATTTTTGGTACCCAAATCTTTTTGGGTCCATGGGGGTTAGTACCTCTTCTATCCCAAATATTTTTACTTGCAAAATTTAAAGCATTTAGCCTATCATAATAAAATTTTGCAAGATGGTCTTTGCGGTTGCAATGTGTACAAGTGTGTTACACTCTAGCATACATGGAATCATGTGTGTGAGCATGATGAGCATGTGTATGCCATGAAGGGTGTGCATGCAAATATGGAACATGTTTCTTGCGAAACATAAATTTCAACCTCTTGTGATTCATGACACATTGGCTCAAAGTGGAGCCCAAACAATCAATACTCTTTTTCAAGACATGAATATCATTATCAATAATAGAAGAAGAAGTGGAGCATGCATGAGAAATAACATTCTTATCACTAGGAGATAAAGCAATGGTAGCATGACAAACATGGGAAGCTAAATTATTTTTTAAAGAAACTTTTTTCTTTAAAACACAATTCAATTCCTTGGAAATCAAAATAATTTTATTTTTTAAAGAATCATTTTCTTTTAAAACAAAATCAAGTTTAGAAGACAAACCATCATTTTTCTTCAAAACAATATTAAATTCATTTTTATTTTTCAAAATCTCATTCTCCTTTAAAACAAGATCAAATTTAGTTTTCAATGAATCCCTTCACTTGAAACCTCAACCTTCTATTTCAAAACCAAATCGAGTTTTGAAAACAACATCTTATCTTCTTTCTTTAAATCAAAACTTTTGTTTTTCAAAACATTGTACTTTGAAAGCAAGTTTTGACAAAACATAAAAAGCTCTTCATTCAAAGCATGGACATCCATATTACTATCATGATCATTGGAAGAGGTAGCACAATCATCTGAGTGTCTGAGGTTACCTCAAGAGAGTTTTTCTCTTGGACCATATAGCACGCTTCGCGGACTAATCTACAATGAATTCCCTCTCAACATTGTGTGAAGCTTCTTCCTTGAGAGAGATCAAAGTGTTCCACATTGCAAAAGGAAATCACAATGAGAAACTATAGATAAATAATCTTTACTTAGTGATTGCCTAAGTGCAATCAATGCTTGTGCATTAGCCTTAATATACTTGCCATTACTAATATAAGAACTTTTAGTAGTGGCAAGATAAACATGCAATCCTAATGCTTTTAAATATGAACTTATCTTAAATTTTCATATATCAATGCTCGAAGAATCATACATGGGTGAGCAAGATAATCAATGAGCACAATGAATAAATGTGTGCAAAAGAAATATATAGGCTAGTAAATGAGGATCACACTCCTAGGTGGTTAAACCGAATATCAGGAGCGTAGGTTCTGATACCAATTGAATATACACCTAGAGGGGTGAATAGGTGTAGTGCTAATATATATGACAAATAATATGGAATTAAAAATTTGTACACTAACACACAATGTATAATCAGGAGTGAAGCCGAGTTTTCTGTGAAGGGCTCTAGAACTTCTCCTCACGATTCCTCTAAACTAAGAGTTGAGGTGCTTCAATAGCTCTCTTGGTTGAATACTATTGTGAGCACACAAACAATCTCAAGTAAATATAGATATAAGCAAGAATAGCAATGTAAGATATAAGAGTTGAGAGTTGAGAGATAGAGAGATCCAAACGCAAATACAAGAATATGTTCCGTGGTTCGAGCCACCACTCTACGTCCCGCCTTCACACAGAAGGATTTCCACTATGTCCACCAAGGACCTTCCACAAAGGAACCTTCACCGAGAAATTATAACTTACAAAAATCAGAGTACATAACTCCAACTCTCTCACACCTCTACACAAGAGGGTAGACACAAAGCCAAGCACAAAGTAAAGAAAGATTACAACTTGGTGATCACAAAGACCACTAACAATACTTGGTGATCTCAAAAGATCATAAATAAAACACCTCTCAATACAAGATCCTTGAGGATAGATTTTGAATTGATAGCTTAAGTATGTGCGTAAACAAAGTTTTTGGAAAAGAAACACAAAGAAAACTCTTGGAAAAAACTTCTTTATAGATGAAGAAATTTAAGAATAAAACTAGAATTCTCAAAACTTGTTTTCTTTTGATTTTCTAAAACATTGAAATAAATAAAGATAAAGAATTTTAGCACCAAAAACTTGTTTTAATACACTTCAGAAAGAAAGAAAAATAGCTCTTGAAAACTTGTTGAAAATCTTATTGAAAACTTGCCAAGAAAACCCCTTTATATAGGGCTAGAAAACTAGTCGTTGGGCTCTGAACCCAGGCCAAACTGGCCTGTCGGTCGACCGCCCAACGGTCATTTTTATGACCATTGGGGTTTCCGGTCGACAGCCTAGTGATCGCACCCAAAAACGAAGTGCCACGACTCTCTGTCGGTTGACCGCTCGGTTGACCGGTCCCCAGTAGAAACTTGGATTGAGCTAGTCGGTCGGCCGGTCGATTGACCGCCTGGGCTTGTGCATGTGTGCATGTCGGTCGACCGAGCTAGCCTGCAGCCTGATCGATTGGTCGATCATAAGTAACCCAAAACCCAAATTTTGAGGGTTTAAAAGCCAACTTCAAAAACCCATAAAAATAAGTTCATATAAATACTTTAAATTACAAATATGTGTGATAAAAAATCAACACATATTACAAATAATTAAACTATTTTTGAGGCATAGAAATTTAGGCATTGATGGGGGTGGAACAAAGCACTTGAAAACGTGTGTTTTATGAAATTAATATAAAAGCAAGCGTGCTAATGTTCCCTCGATACTTCCGTTATAGCATTGGCTCAATGGGTCAAATCCACAAGGACGGGAGACGATAGAAGTATTAACAGTTCTTATTCACGTGTTATGTTAACAGGTTCTTCTTTGTTAAAGAATGAGAAAAAGAAAAAGAAAACTAAAAGTGATAGGTGAAGAAGGCGATAAAACAGCGATATGAAAACGAAAGAGAAGTGGTTTGAAAAACAAAATAGAAAAGAAGATGAAGCTTGTGGTAAAGAAAATGAAACCAAAGGTGAACAAAGAAGATGGTGAAAACAACGATGAAAAGATAAACGAAGTGTTTTGAAATCAATTTTTAAAACAAAGTAAAAAGAAAGGAGAATACTATGAAAGAAATATCATGGTTTCTAACTACTAATTACTCCACTAACATACTAACCTCTTAGTGATAGTTGCCTCACATGGATCCTTGGCCATCACTAGTCCTTGGCTTCAAGAGACGATACAAAGTATGGCAAATAAGATGGTTCTTCACATTCAAACTTGCATCAAGAGTAAGCTAATACAAACATTAGATCATCAAAACTATTAGGAGCAAGCATCAAATAAAAGAGAGTTAGCTTGGTTAGCAAGTTAGCAAGTTAGATGTTAGAACCCATTATCATGAGCCATCAATAGCTTTTACAAGAGCAAGGCCTTGTAGAGGCTATTAGATTCATATGGATTATCAAGTGGTTAGCTAGTTAGTGGTTAGTAGTTAGTCACCATGAGAGAAAATCTAACCATGAGAGAAAATCTAGCTAAACATCATGTAGAAGATGGAGAAGATTACAATTGATAAGAAATGAGACACCTTTATATAGATTGTCACCATCTATTACATCAATATCTCTCTCTCTGAATCAACTCAGCCTTAATACATGATCTATAAAAGAAAATAAAATAAAAAATAAAAGATAAAAAATCCTAATCTACAATAAAAAGAGAGAAAACCTAGTCTATTTTCAATCTGCCTGCGTTTCGGCCAAACCCTGTAGTATTTTTAGGCAAAAGGAGGTTCCAGAAGATGAGACGAGGCCACGCGTCGAAAATCAACACATGAGCCCACCATAGAAACGCGGCCATAGCCGCGTTTTCGCGGCAATCTAGGGACCTAGGTCCCTGGTTTTTGTGCGTAGATTCGCCTCACTTTGGGGACCTTCCAGATGTGCTCAGATTCGATTATTTTTGTCCGGATATTCGTCTGACGTGCGCAAGGGTCTAGGTTCAATACATCTTCTAGAAGCTCCCTTACTTAGCCTCCAAGAAATATGGATTTAATTACCCGAAAATGGGTTTAATTAAGCTCTTATTACCCTTTTGCCCTTCTTGTCTTGATTATCTACAAGAGAGACCAAAACATGATTTAGACCGACATTTTATTCATAAATCAATAGGGAAATGCGATATAATAATGTAGAACTGTAGACTAATCACACCCCACACTTATCTTTTGCTCGTCCCGTGCAAAACAAGAAAAGAAAAACTATACTACAAATGTTATTACACCACTTTCGCAGGTGACGTGATTGCATTGAGTGTGTGCAACAAGCCGTCAAACTTTTAGGTTACCCCTAGAGGGGGAGTTTTGTCTCCTGAGGGTTTTTAGCGGATTGCACCCACAAAATCCATAAAAAAATAAAATAAATGTTAGTGTTTTGAAAACATATTTTGAAAGAGAGACAAGTTTTTAAAATATTTTTACAAATATATAAGCGATCTAAGATCATAAGTCCACCAAAAATTATTCTCCCTTAAACTTAATCTCTATGCAAGATCTTGTCTTTAATTAAGGTGAGAATTCAAAACTGGATTGAATATTTTATCCTTCATAAAACCTAGATAATCTGCACTTTGTGGTAGTGAAATTTTTTGGGATTTTCACTCTAACCATCAAGCCATTTATTTATATATATTTTTTCTTTTTCACTTTTTTTCTTCCCTTAGTTTTCTTAGGCTTTCTAGTTCACCCGGGTAGTGAGCCTTTAACCGATAACTCCCAAACCGGACGGTCTTAGGGCACCAGATGAGAAAACATCCCTCAGGTTTAAAGACTCGAGTAAACAAGGTCACAAAACTAAGAGGGATTATTTGTTTCTTATTACCACCTTTAAGCGTGAATAATCATGCTTCTTGAGGCATAGTTATCCAGCTTAATAAGTGATTTTTTTATTTTTTTCTTCATATATAATATATATTTTTTCTTTATATTTATTTTTACTTTATGAAATTTTAGGTCTTTGTTTCCATCCCAAAAATTGTGTTTGTGTGAAGTGCAAACTATCTAAGGCCAAGCCTATAATTTTAAACAAGATCCATTATTTCGACTAGGCTTAAGATGTCATAATTAAGGCTTCCTTAATTTCTAAGATCATCTTAATTTTCTTAAAAATAGATCAAAATTTTGTCTCTTGTTTCAAAAAGTTTTTAAAGAAAAAGAAAAATCCTATACAAAGGGAATATTCTAAGAATATCCTAAAAGAAGTGAAAAGAAAGAAAATCTAAAAAACTCTATGTTAGTAAACCCTCCCCCACACTTATCTCATGCATTGTCCTCAATGCATAGTGAATGTATGTATGCATGAAATAAATAGAGAAGGAAGGAAAAATCACTTCAAGGTGGTGGTTCCGGTGATGGTCTGATTGGTCCACGAAATGCGACCCAATTGTGTGGAGTTCGGAGCAACCCACCAGAAATCTCTATAATACAACGCACTAAAATGATATATATATGAATGATTTTTATTAAGAATTTTATCCCATCTAATTTCTAAATTCTCAAAATAATTTTAGAGTAAATTTTATCAACACCCTTGTTCCAAAATGGAGTGTGAAAAGATAGAATATTTGATTTGGACTCAGAAAGTACAGGAACTAATACTGACTCAGAGAAATGACTTAAGTCAAGTAAAGATTCAGGAGTCAAAATTGATTCAGGAATCGGGCCCAAATCAAGAAGTTCTAATCCACATTCATTTTCCCACAACTGAATGTGACTTAATATTAGTGATTCAAGTTCAAGAATGACAGGTGTGGGAATCAAAACTGACTCTAAAATGTTGCTTAAGTTGGGCAACAAAATAGGAGTCAATATTGATTCAGGAATTTGAATTGGATGACAAATTTAAGGATTGAAGTCACATTCTTTATTGAGTTCAATTTCATAAAAATGAGAACTTGCCAATTTGTCAATGGGACATTCAAAAGTATGAAATTTGTCAAGTTCAATTTGTTGATTATAAAAGATTGGTGATTCAATTTCACGATGGATTGGCACAGGATCCAATGTTGACTCAGGAAAAAGCCTGAAATCAGATAAAAACACCTCAGTCATTATTAAATCAGGAAGTGAAATTGAACTACCAAGTTGAGGTTCAGGATCATATTCATGCTCAAGTTCAATCTCAGTTAAAGGGTAACTTGCCAAAATGTCAATAGGATTTTCAACATTTGAAGTTTGGTCAAGTTCAGATGGGTGTGCTGAAATTGAATCTTGGTTTTCAGATTCCTGGTCTAGATCGATAGAGTTAGAGATATCTGTATTGGTCAAAGATTTATAAAAGTGAGTTTCCTCATTCCTATGAATGTTAACCATTTGAGTCAGTTGTGTTTCTAACCTATCGATAGACTGGGCAAAAGATTTTTGAAATTGTACTGAGGTCTCATGCAAGATTTCTATTCTAGATATGATTTTTCTTCAAGTGGATGTTCTAGAAAGGGAGTATAGGAATCTTGTTTTTGAAAAGTTTGTGAAGAGTGTGAGTCCATCGTGTTTTGAGATTATCGCTCAGACTCACGCAAGAGTTCCTCAGTCAATTCCAAGACAGATGTTTGATCATTTTGAGGAGGTGGGACTGAGTAAGACTCTTGAAAATATTGTGAAATTGGGGAGGCCAACATGTTCTGAAATTGCTGCTCGACCTCTTGCAGGTTGGCTTCCATACTCTTTTCTAACTCAGAGTTTTCTTCAATTGGTGGTTCTAGAAAAGAAGCATAGGAAGAAAAGTCTGAAAATGAATATTGTGAAAATTGTGGACAAGGTGGACAAGGTGGATAACGAGGTTGAAAATTTGTCTCGGGGGAGTTGAATCCCCATTGACTCTGTGAAGAGTTGAAATTATTTTGAAAATTATGGTCATAAGATTGTGTGTATGGGTTTGTATTGATTCGGAAAAGTTCAACCCGGTGTATTTGCTTGGTTCATATTGTAAAAAGTTGGGTTGGAATTATCCGAATCAAATGGGGTCGATGATGTGAAATATGGATTCATATTAGGACTGAAAAAATTGTTATTGTTGAATTCCATTTCACAAACAATCACAAACAAAAAAGCAAGCAACAAACAAAAAGAAAAGAAAAAAAATCAAAACCAAGCATATACTAAGGTTAACCTAGACCTAGACGACTCCTAACCGGTCGATTACCTGGGAGAGATTGTTGTATGAATCCGACCACAAGCTAATCGGCCAGGTGGGGTAAAATACAGTGGGAGGTATCCGTGCGTAAGCAACGGGCCTTAATTAGGCCAAACCACGGTTTCTTCGAGGCGTAACCTCTTAATCCCCAGCCTTAAACACCAATTTCACAAGAGTAAGATTCAAAACAAGTTCCACCCTCGGTCAATCTCTTAATGAGTCTGAGATGTCCCTAGGTGCCAACGTCTATCAATTTTTATTAAGGCTTAGATTGTGTGAGTGGGGAGGTGATTTTTGGGCTAAGGAAGAGTGATGAAATTCCCACCTTATCTTGAATGGATTTTGCCCTTAATTTCAATTCATGCAAGTGTGCAATATAGAAAGGAATATAACACAAAGCAAGTAAATCACCCACGTGTTTGTCCTATACTATATGCAATGCCATATGTACACCTTAGTCCAGATCACAACAACAGAACAAAATACAGTATATTGGAATTGAATGACACGTGCATAAATGCAATGTCTAAACTGTTTTAAAAGCGTCCAAATACTGTATTTTAGTTCTTTAATTATAACAATGTGTAGGCAATCAAGACAGATAATTAGCAGAAGAATACAATAATATATACAACTTGCAAATTTCTTGCAAAAGATGAAGTCAAAATGCCAAAAAAATTGCCGCGTTGTTGCGGTTTTTCTTTGATTTTCGCTGTACAATTAAGGAAGCAGGGTCCCTGCTTTCTAGAACAGGGATATGCAAGCAAGACTATACTTCTGCAATGCTAAGTTTTTGTAAAGATTGACCTACACACCAAAACAGAGAAGAAAATGTTAACAAAAACGTGAAATCAAAACCATTCCCGTCCCCGGCAACGGCACCAAAAATTTTGATCGGGGCAGAACAAAGCACTTGAAAACGTGTGTTTTAATGTAAAAGCAAGCGTGCTAATGTTCCCTCGATACTTCCATTATAGCATCAGCTCAATGGGTCGAATCCACAGGGACGGGAGGCGATAGAAGCATTAACAGTTCTTATTCACGTGTTATGTTAACAGGTTCTTCTTTGTTAAGGAATGAAAAAAATAAAAAGAAAAAGAAACTAAAAGTGATAGGTTAAGAAGGCGATAAAACGGCGATGTGAAAATGAAAGAGAAGTGGTTTGAAAAATAAAATAGAAAAGAAGATGAAGCTTGTAGTAAAGAAAATAAAACAAAGGTGAACAAAGAAGATGGTGAAAACAACGATGAAAAGATAAAAGAAGTGTTTTGAAATTAATTTTTAAAACAAAGTAAAAAGAAAAGAGAACACTATAAAAGAAATTTCTAACTACTAATTACTCCACTAACTTGCTAACCTCTTAGTGATAGTTGATTCACATAGATCCTTAGCCATCACTAGTCCTTGGCTTCAAGAGACGATATAAAGCATGACAAATAAGATGATTCTTCACATTCAAACTTACATCAAGAGCAAGCTAATACAAACATTAGATCATCAAAACTATTAGGAACAAGCATGAAATAAGAGAGAGTTAGCTTGGTTAGCAAGTTAGATGTTAGAACCCATCATCATAAGCCATCAATGGCTCTTGCAAGAGCAAGGCCTTGTAGAGGCTATTAGATTCATACGGATTATCAAATAAGTGGTTAGCTAGTTAGTGGTTAGAACTTAGTCACCATGAGAGAAAATCTAGCTAAGCATCATGTAGAAGATGAAGAAGATTACAATGGAGAAGAAAGGAGACACCTTTACATAGATTGTCACCATCTATTACATCAATATCTCTCTATCTCTCTCTGAATCAACTCAGCCCTAATACATGATCTATGAAAAAAAAGAAAAGAGAAAATAAAAGAGAAAAAAAATCCTAATCTACAAAAATAAGAGAGAAAACCTAGCCTATTTTCAATCTGCCTGCGTTTCGGCTAAACCCTGCAGTATTTATAGGTAAAAGGAGGTTTCAGAAGACGAGACGAGGCCACGCGTCGAAAATTGACACGTGGGTCCACCATATGGCTACAGAAACGCAGCCATAGTCGCGTTTTCGTGACAATACCAGGGACCTAGGTCCCTGGTTTTTGTGCGTAGATTCGCCTTGCTTCGGGGATCTTCCAGATGTGCTTAGATTTGGTTATTTTTGTCCGGATATTCGTCTGACGTGCGCAAGGGTCTAGGTTCAATGCATCTTCTAAAAGCTCCCTTACTTGGCCTCCAAGAAATGCGGATTTAATTACTTGAAAATGGGTTTAATTAAGCTCTTATTACCCTTTTGCCCTCCTTGTCTTGATTATCTGCAAGAGAGACCAAAACACGGTTTAGACTGACATTTTATTCAAGTAGGAAAATGCGATATAATAATGCAGAATTGTAGACTAATCAGGCATAAACCAAAGACTGTATTTTCTAAAAACCAAACTTCTAACTAGAAATCCGATTTTTCCTCAAACTTATATAAATACAAAAACAAGTTATTGAAATATTTTTGAAGCATAATGTGTATGGATAGAATCCAATACACATAGTAAATGATATAAACTTATTTTTGACAATAAATATCAAAATAGTTTTGATAAAAACAAAATTTAAACACATGAACTAGATACATCAAAATTAGTAATCTAAGCATATGAAGCATAAATGCATATGGATGAAATTCAATACACATATAAAACATATAAACTTCTTTTGATGGAATCAATTTATGAAAACAAAGGATGTATACTTGATAATCCGAAACACAAAACCGTATACATGATAAACCAAAACGCATGAACTCATAGAATTAAGTTTTTCTAAATAATAAAGCTCTAATATGTGTAGATAGAATCTAACACATATATAAACTAAGAAACTTATTCTATATAGATATAAACCATGTAAATGTAAACTTTTAAAATGAAACGGTTAAACCGAAACCAAAACTATTTATCATGAATATATTAGTTTCATGAAAGCGATAAATAAATTTTTGTGTGTGTATACTTGAGCAATTCAAAACTGTTTTATCCTTACACAAGATTTAAACTAATAAACATTTAAACAAACAAATCTAGACCAAAGTCTTCTTGTCGATCTTTTTCTCCAAGACAACTCGATCCAAATACAATCCAAAGAGTTAGACTCCTCTTTGAGTACTTGATGCGATCTTGAAGCGCGAGCTCTTGAATCAACACGTGATAGCTTCGAATCTTAACTTCAAGTCTTTGTTAAAACTAAACACCAATAATTATCTTGACCTATATCTGCAACTTAATGAACACAAGATCATTAGTAACATAACTGCATGAGTTAATTATCATCAAAACTAGAGTGATGGACCTTTAGGCCAACACGACCATGGCTGTTGTGCTTGAGACGCGAAAGTCGTGCTCGAAGTTTATGGACACGGATGTCATTTGATTAAAATGTGAAGGTCGCGTTGGATCATTTTGGATGCGGATGTTGTCTGAAATGCGGGTCTCCTCAGTGCCACGCGTCAGCTCAATTTGAGCTCGAGATCTGCATCGCGTATCTCGGCCGCTGGCGAGATGCATAAAAAGACTATAGGTCTTTTCAATTGTCATTCATTTAATTGTCAGATGTGTGATATTAACTTAGCAAGTAAATGATCAAACGACTTCACTAGGGAAGTTGAATAGGGATAGGTGTAGTTTTAACCAAAAATCTCATTTTCGTTAAGAAAATTGAGAGAAATTACTGTCAGAGGTGTGATGTTAACTTGACAGGGGAATTTGCTAGAGGTGTAAGGTTAACTTAGCAAGCAAAAGTCTTATTTTCATGAAGAAAATTACTATCAGAGGTGTCGTATTGAACTTAACAGTGAGATGTGTTAGAGGTGTGATATTAACTTAGCACCAAAAGTATTATTTTCATTGAGAAAATTGAGAAGATTAATTTTAGAGGTGTAGTATTAAACTTAACAATGAGATGTGCTAGAGGTGTGATATTAACTTAGCACTAAAGTTGTTTTCACTGAGAGAATTAAGAAATTGTTGTTAGAGGTATGATGTTTAACATAACACTGATTAGATTTGCAGTTTGAGCAAATTTTAGTCATAGGTGTGATATTAACTTGACCGATATTTGGATTTGCGATTTGAACAAACTTGGTGGACTTGTCATTCTATGAGTGAGAATAACAAGTGGAGTTTGATCCACTGAGAATATACTGGAGTCTTTATTGTCAAAGATTTTACTGTTAACATGACCAATGCTCCACTGGAGATTAGGGATGAATTGTCAGAGGTAATCATTAACCTGACAAATATTGATTTCTCTGGGGAATGAGAAAGGTGTGATGTTTAACAAAACAGTAATTGGTTTTGCAATCTATGCAAATTAAGTGGACTTGTCATTCTATTGGAAAGAATGACAAGTGAAATTAGATCCGTTGGGGATATTTGAAAAAGAATTTATTGTCATAGGTGTAATGTTAACATGACAGGTTTGATTTGTATTTCACTTTATTGAGAAAATAAATATAACTTTTTATGGTCTTATTATTTCATGGAAGGGAATTGGTAACAGATTTGATGGGGAAAGGTTGGATAAGGTCCCTTAGGATATTTTACAAACTATCAGCTATCAATAGATTTGGTTTTCTCTTTACCAACTACCATTTAAGTTGGTCTGGCCATGCTATTCCCCTTAGCTTAATGAGTTGAGGATTTTTTTAATGGGCTTAAAAGCCAACTTTTTTCTCTATCCTTTAGCCGTCGGAGGCGTTAGACTATTTTGTTACTTTAAGTAACATGGTGTACTTTCTTAGTTTTCATTCCATAGATGACTTCTAAAATCTCACTGGGATTCGAGAAGTAAGTAAAAACTCCTTGGGGAGTATATCAGGAGACTGCAGTCCTCGTGGAATTCTCTTTGATCTTCTATCAGTCACCACACTTTGATATGAATGTGGAAACACTGAAAAAGTTCTGCAAAGATGCATCGTGAAGTTTCTTCGATGAGCTGGCTTGTTTAGTCTTCAGATAGACTTATTCCATCAATCATGCAAACCGATCAATCGCCACATCTTGATATGAATGTGGAAACACTGAAAAGATTCTGCAAAGATACATCATGAGTTTTCTTCAATGAGTTTGGCTTGAAAAGTCATCAGATAAATTCATTCAATTAGTTTATCTGATTATCTGGATACCCTGTCATGGAATCAAGTTTCGATCGGTCGAATAGGAGAGGGGAGACATGCCACCATTACATATGAAAAAGTCAAGCTAGATAATTCACCTCCTAGATCAAAAGGAATGATCAAGAAGAAGAGTGCCTAAAACTATTGCTTAGGTATGCTCGACTTCAAACTATGACATATTCTTCCAAATTGAAGGTAGATGCAGGCTAGAGAAGAGTGACATGGTTAAAACCGAAAATCTGCCTTTGTCAGTTCTTCAATGTTCCTGTTGATGTTCGATTGGCTCACTCTCATCAAAAGAGAAGAGTGACAAGGTTAAAACTCTAAGTTTTCCTTTATCATGTCTTCAATATAAACATCATGCATCACTGGCTCTTGACGATCGATTGGCTCGATTCTGAGGGGAGAGAAGAGTGACAAGGCTAAAACTGGAATTTTGCCTTTGTCATTTCTTCAATGTTAACATCATACATCATCATCTCCTGGTGGTCGATCAGGTTGATCTCGAATATGAGAGAAGGGTGACGAGGCTAAAACTGATAGTTTGCCTTTATCATTTCTTTAATGTTTACATCGTGCATCACCATCTCCTGATGATCGATTGGGTTGATGTCAACAGTCGATGACACAATCTTTTTGAAGAAACTAACTCTTCTTTAGAACTCTCCTAAACATTTTAGATCATCAATCTTGATCCATTTAATCAGGGAGGATACGTGTCGACTTTGCTCGAAGAAGGAATATCCATGAAGAGGTAGAATAGTCAGCTTTGATTGGATGATCAGAGGTGTAGTGTTAACATGATCATAAGGAGTACTTCTTTGACCAGAGGTGTAGTCTTGAACTTGATTAGAGATAGTACTTCTTTAATTATTGCATCATGAGCGTATCGCCATTTGGATTTGTAAGATGATATGCTCCGTTTGAGTAGACAGACTCTACTACAAACGGTCTTTCCTATTTGGGTTGAACTTTTCTTTTGTCTTATGTATCATGATCATAGGTCATCTGATAGCTAAAACAAGGTCTCTTTTCTTAAAAATTCACTCCTTGACTTTCTTGTTGAAGGCTCTGAAAATTCGAGCTTGATAGAGCTTGATCTGTTGTTGAGCTTGTAGACATCTGTCATTCAAAGCTTTCAACTCCTGAAAGGAAGTCAATGCTTCTCCTCATTCATCATCTCAGTTGTCAAGGCAACTCACAGAGATGGGATTTGAATTTCCAATGAGAGTACAACTTCACATCCGTACATCAAGAAAATAGTGTGGCCTTCATCGGGGTCCTTACCATCATAGGTAAGCCCAGAGGCATTCGCCTAACTTCTCATCCAAGTCATGTCGACCCTTTGAGATGAATTTCTTGAGAAGATTCCCAATAGTCTCATTGAACGCTACTGTAAAACTATTGGCGACTGGATATGGCGACTGAATAGTATGACGTTAAAGAGACACTTTGGATACTGAACTTATTGCAGAATCTCTGAAATACTTGACTAACGAATTAGGGTCCATTATCATGGATGATTCGTTGAGGCACACCAAAGTGGTATATCATGTGATACTTGATGAATTTGATTATGTCAGACGTCTTTTCTTCTTTCATAGGGATGGCTTCCGCCCATTTGGAGAAGTAATCAGTTATAGCTAGGATGAACCAATGTCCTTTGGATGTTGGAGGGCTTATGGTTCCAATGACATCCCTTCCTCACATCTCGAATGGCCATGAAGAAGATGTCGGATAAAGCCTGACGCTTGGTGGATGAAGTCACCGTGGATCTGACAAGCATGACACCGTTTGGCATAGGTGATAATATCAGAAATCATCTTCAACCAATAGTGGCAAAGTCTTCAAAATCAGTCCCCAAGCTTGGGTCCGGGTTGGTGAGCTCCATACATACTATCGTGAGCTTCCTTGAGTGTCTCCTGTGCCTCTTTGTGTGAAAGGTAGCAGAGCAGGATTCCATCATATGATTGGCGATATAATATTCGCGTGATCGCATTATAGTAAAATCGAGAAGCTTTCCCTCTGATGGCAGTTGCCTTCTTAGAATCAACAGGTAATATGCCATATAAGATATAGTCGATGAATAAGAATTGCCAGTCCCTAAGTTCTGGACCTGTTAAGGTTTCAAGAACCTCTTTCACTTGAAATCCTCGCTCTAGAGTCTGATTATATTCAAGGGCGAACTTCGGACAATTCAAGTCGTGGCTGTACACGAGCACTTTCTCCGTGGTTCCAGTTGGAAGAGCCAATGAAGCAGCGAGAGATGCTAACGCATCTGCATGTGCATTCTATTGGCGTGGTACATGGTTGATGTAGAAGCTTATGAACTTCTATGTCATGTTGATGGTTGCGTTTTGATAGGGTATCAAGTCTTCATGTCAGACTTTATACTCCCCCCGAACCTGGTTGACAATGAGTTTTAAATCACCATATGCTTTGAGATACTTGATGCCAATCTCTTCTGCAAGTTGCATACTGATTAACATAGCATTGTATTCTGCAACGTTATTGGAACATGATTCAGCTAACGAGAATGCACGAGGAATTACGTGGCTTTATGGCGATACTAGCATTACCCCCACTCCTGCTACAATGTTTCTTATGGCATCCGTTCTTGATGGATCGTCAAAGAATAGTTACCATACTTGTTTTTTGAAGGATGTCTGGGTCATTCAAACTTCGGTAATCTCATCTGAGAGATCTTCATAAAGTTTGATTATTTTTGGATCCGGATGTTTAGCCAAGAAATCTGCCACAACTTGACCTTTTGTAGCTTTTTATGGCAGAAATTAGATCTCATATTGCGAGAGCAATATAGCCTATTTTGCCAATTGATCATTTAGAGATGATGGTTTCGTCATAAGCAACCTTAATGGATTGACTTTCAAGATGACGTGAATGGTCTGGCCCACGAGATAGTGTCACATCTTCTGGACGGTCTGGATGGCAAAGACCAAAGCTAAACACTCTTTTTCGACCAGATTGTAGCGATGCTCAGCTCCAATCATAGTCCTGCTTAGATAATAGATTGCTTGCTCATATCCTTGGTCATTATTCTGGATTAGTAGAGCTCCCAAAAAATGATCCATAGCTATAACATATATCAAGAAGGATTTTCTTGATACTGGAGCTGCAAGAACATGAAGTTGCTCGAGGTATTGCTTAATTTTCTCAAATGCTTGCTAGCAAGCACTGTCCCATACAAATGAAACTCCCTTTTTCATCAGCTTGGTGAAGGGTTGGCAATGTCCTGAAAGTTTTGATATGAATCTTCGGATATAAGCCAGACCTCCCTACAATACTCTAAGTTCTTTGAGATTTTTTGGGGGTTGTATCTCTTGAATGACACAGACTTCTCAGGGTCGAGGTGGATTCCTTTGGATGTAACAACAAATCTAAGGAATTTGCCGCTGGTCACCCATAGGAAGGACTTGGTGGAGTTCATTTTCAGTTGATACACCACCATGATGTCGAATACTCTCTTTAGATCAGCTACGTGATCGCTTTTGTCGCGACCCTTCACTACAATATCGTCTACGTAGCACTCTATGATCTTGTGTATGTGCTTGTGAAAGATTGTATTCATCGCCTATTGGTATGTTGGCCCCGCATTTTTCAATCCAAAGGCATTAGGTGTAACAGTTCACTACCAGTGATGTTCTGAAGGATATATCCTTGTCATCTTCTAGGTATATCTAGATTTGATTATATCCGAAGAAGCAGTCCATAAAGGACATCCTCTCGAAACTGCGTGTTGTTAATCATAACATCCCTGATCGGGGGAGAAAATTCGTCTTTAGGACAAGCGACATTCAGATCACGAAAATCAATGCTGATTAGGATCTTTTCGTTCTTCTTGGGGACGTGTAAAATGTTGGCTACCCAGTCAGGGTGTTGTTCTTCCATGACAAAATCGGAGTCTATGAGCTTTTTGACTTTCAATTCAATTGCCTCCATTATCTATGGACAAAAATGTCATTATTGTTGCTTGACTGGCTTCATGTTTGCATTGATGTTGAGGCGATGCATGGACACCTGTGGATCGAGATCAGGCATGTCCTCATAGTTCCAAGCGAAGACGTCTATATACTTCTGTATGAGATGTATTTGGTCTTCTTTCTCAGAAGGTGATAAGCTCTCACTTATGAAGATAGGCTTAGGGTTAGCCTCACTTCCTAGGTTAATTTGTACCACTTTATCCTCTGTGGGCGGCTCACGCTGCTTAAAGCGTATGTCCCAGAGAGTGTTCAAGTGTTTGATCTATAGATCGGTATCCAACTGGATTATTTCTTCAACTTCATCTACTAGATGGCTAGTTGAGACTATGTTGACTGAAAAATCTCTGAAGATATTACCAATACTGATATCTGATTCCCACGACGATGTGCCTGATGAGTGATCGTAATATAAAGATTCTTCAGACTTGAAGTTTAATGGAATTGGCGTTGACGTATAGCCCAATCCCCTTCGAGTCTTGTGGTAGTAGTCAGTGGCTTTCCCTTATACGAAAGTGATTGAGTTTAAACTTACACAAAAAATACAAAATTTAAGAATTTAAGAATAGAAAGTGCAAGGTACTCAAGCTACCGCGATAGTAAGTAGCTATGCGGGTCGAGATCCACAAGGAAGGATTTGCAATGGAAGCGTGTTGTAAGTTCTCTTTTAATTCATTTAAAATGGTTAAAAGTTCTTCTCTTATTCTTGTAAAAAAAGGAAAAAAGAATTCTATTGTTAAGTTAAGAAGAAAGTGGTAGATATAGAAGGTGGAGAAAATAAAAAATAAATTCATACAAAGAAAGTAAAAATAGTGAATGGAGTGGAGTGGTGATCTGAACTAAAAATTAAAAGAAAGGAAGAAAACCTAAAAGAACTTACTTGCCTCTTCCGGTTGATGACTTGTCTAGAATCCTTAGTAAAAACTTACCTCGTCTTGAAGGTGAGTAAGGCATGGCAAATAGGATCTTTCCCGTTCTCAAACTTAAACTATGAACTTAAATGAAAGCAAAAGATAAATAGAAATGGCTATCTATCACCATAAGCCTTCAAGGGCACTTGCAATGGCAAAGCATATTCAATGTTATAGATTTCATTTGGATTATTGATCGCTAAAAAGCAAGCACAAGAAGAAGTAAAAGAGTGATGGTCGATGTTACAGCTTTAGATATTCAACCGTGATAGCAAATTGGCTATACGGGTCGTATCCGCAAGGAGGGGGCGATAGAAACTTGATGTGCGGTCTTCTTTGTTCGTAGAAAAGATGTTTCTTTATTTAAAGAATGAATTGAAAGAAAAATAAGAAAGATTATAGAGATGGTTTGAAATATTTTGGTGTTGGAAAAGTGTTTTGTATTTTTTAGAGATAGAAAAGATGCATGGCTAACTTTCTGCTAATTATTCCCACTAACCTCTAGATTTTTGAAGACATAGCCTCACAATGGATTATAGGCAATCATAAACCTTATGTATAAGAACTTTGTAAGTTCACCTAGAGGGGGGGTGAATAGGTGATGGCTAATCTAATGGTCACTCAATGCCAAATGATGCGGAAGCTAAAAACAATTATGACCTAATAAAAACTTTTACACTAAACACCACGTATAACACAAGAGTGTTGCCGAATTCCCCGTGAAGGGCTCTGGACAAACTCCTCTAGATTCCCCTTGAATGGGTTGAGGTGCCGCGTTGGCTCTCTTGGTTGAATACAAGTGTTAGCAACAATCCCACGCAAGTATATCAATTAAGCACAAATGAATAAATCAAGCATATAAAGATAGACAATAAAAGTATGCAAGATATAAAGGAGAAAGAGAGAGAGATGGCAATCGCAAACACAAGGGTATGTTTCAAGGTTTGAGCACACTTGCTCTACATCCCCGCCTTCGACACACGAAGGATTTCCACTATGCAAGATCCCAATGGATCTCTCCTCGGTGCCGCAACACCTACAAGCCCTCAGACTCCCTAGTCCCGTACACACGCAAGCCCACCGGCTCGCCGAGGCTGCACCTCAATCAACACGAGTTCGCACCCGAACTCAAAACAACCACGAGCACACTTGCCCGTCTCCTCAAAGAACAAGAAATGATCTCTTAGTGATCTAAACACTTTGATCACCAATGAAAGCTCTCACTACAACACTCCTAAGGATTGAATAATCAATGGATGCTCAAGTGCTTGTGTGAGAAAAACAAGGAAAGAATCTTTGGTGAAAACTCAAGAAAATCTCTTTTACACTCTTGATAAACTCTCCTTTTAATTGGAAATATTGGCTCTATTTTTGTGGAGAAAAACCTCTGGAATGAATGGGAAAAACTGGCTCTAAGAGTCTCCAAAATCTTGGCTCAAAACAATGACCAAACCCCCAAATTTATATGCCAGAAAAATATAGCCGTTGGGGTCTGTCAGAGCTGCCGGTCGACCCGTGCGGTCGACCGCCAACGGTCAGAAATCCGACCGTTGGAGCCACGGTCGACCGCCTGGGTCGACCGACCCACTGGAGCTGAGAGTCTAACTCTCTGTCGGTCGACCCGTACGGTCGGCCGAACTTTCCAGAGAGCAGAGCTCTCTGGAGCGGTCGACCCGTACGATCGGCCGTCCTCCAGTGCACAAAGGCGTGCACATCTGTGCACGTCGGTCGACCGACTTCAGGGTTAGTCGACTTATAAGGGAAGCAAGTCGACTAATCTGAAACCTGAAACAGTTTTCTGGGATTAAAAAGTTTGTCTTTTTGGCTCAAATAAAATCCCATAAAATACTTAAAAATCTACAAAAATAGTTTTACCAATATACTTTGATATGCAAACATGCTTGCACAAAATCAAGGCATGTTATAAAAGATTGGACTATTTTTGTAACTTGAAAATATTTGGCTCATAATAAAAACTGTTTTTCCAAAACAATATTTTTCCAAAACATGTTTTTCCAAATCTTCATCAAATACAAAAACAAGATATACTTATAAAGCATAGTGTGTATGGATATGATCCACTACACAATTAAGATGAAATATCTATGTTTTTGACATTAAGCTCTAAATAAGGTTTTGGTTGAAACATATAACTTTGAATACCAAAAACCAAAACTATGTTTTTCCAAAATGAAAGTCTTTTCTAAATCTGAAAATTCTTTTATGAAAAGACAAGTAAATCAAGAGTGTGTGTGTGATATAAACTTGAGCAATCCACCAACTATTCTATCCTTTACATTTTATCTAAAACATAAAAATCTTATACCTAGACACAAGTCTTGATCTTGAAGTCTTCCCTTGAAGTCTTCTCATCTTCTTGACTTGGTCCAAGCTTGATCCAAAAGCTCCTTGGATCACACCGTGCTAGCTCCAAATCTTGACATATTATCCTTTGTTGAGCTATGCACCTACTAAGATCTTGATAATGAATCTGTCACTAATTAAACACAAGATCATTAGTAATCATAACTTCATGAGTTGATCATCATCAAAACTAGGGTGATAGGCCTTTGGGCCAACAATCTCCCCCTTTTTGATGATGACAAAACTCATGAAGTTATATATGCATGGATTAAAGTAAAGCTTCAAAGAAGCTCCCCCTTAACTCATGCATAACACAAAATAATAAATATGGCAATGAGGCACATGAATATGTATGCAAGTATGGAGATAAAACATGCAACAAGCATAAATCAAAATCTTTTTCTCCTATTTGCAATACAAAAATATATATGCATAAATATAAATCTTACTCAACATGCATATAGCTCTCAAATTCTTCTCCCCCTTTTTGTCAATCATTAACAAAGGGGTCAAAGTAAAATCAAATCAAACAAATTTTTCTCCCCCTTTTTGTCAAAAGCAAGGAGATCAAGAAGGGGTAATACAAATCAATCAATAAAAATTTATATGCGATATACATTCATG
Source organism: Agave tequilana (assembly GCA_038442645.1). Classification (NCBI taxonomy): domain Eukaryota; kingdom Viridiplantae; phylum Streptophyta; class Magnoliopsida; order Asparagales; family Asparagaceae; genus Agave; species Agave tequilana. The sequence continues at coordinate 96,639 of JAVJIF010029774.1, read as the reverse complement.
AAGAGGAAGACGCTAAGTTAGCTTCCCTACACATATGCATTACATGAAGAAGGGATGACAAGCCCTAACTCACATAATACATATTATGTAATGCATAAGAGGAGATGTGAAGCTCCCCCTACACACGTATATCATATAAAGAAGAGTTGTCAAGCTCCTCAATTTATAGTATACTCAACATGAATCCATATGTAAGAGAGATGTTAAGCTCTCCTTGCATATAGGAATTACAAATCAAAAAATTTTGAATGTTTCTTTATCAAAAACAAAATTTTGAACTTTCTTAATAAAACACATTTTGAGATATCAAATCAACATAATTTTTTATTTTGATATCAATTTTGAAAACATATTGCATAAGCTTTAAGAATTACCAATTGAAAGATGAATTAAGCTTAGCATATAATAACCTTTGTGCTTTAAGTATGTAAGACAACTTTAACTAAGCACAAATAACACATATATGTATGAAAAGAGAATACCAATAGAAATTGATATAATTTGAATTTGAAAGCATTCATACATACAATCAAAATGTGGGTATATAGAAATCATATTGATACCAATTGAAAATATCCAATGATACCAATTGAAGAGTAAGCTTATCATATACTCTACCATATGAAGAATTTGCACTAGTTAATATGAAAATATTTTAAAACTAGTACGAAATCCTTCAAGTAAGGAATAAAGCAAAAATGTCAATTAATCTCAATATTCCTTTAAATCATCACACATTTTTTTTTAAAAAACAAAATTTATATTTCAAGTATATGTATGTTTTGACAACACAATAAGTATACATACATATCCCTTAAACACAATTGAGTCCATATAAATAGATTTGCATTAAAGGCAAATGACTCAAGAGGTATACATGTATATCTTAAAGTTTGGCAAAGTACACATATACATGAAATGAAAACACATGATCATAAATCAAATCCAAAAAGTGAGAATATAAGTTTAAAAATGTATGTATCATCAAAACCAAGCAATACAAGCACATTTCATGGGTTCAAATAAGCAATCAAGCACAAATATAAATAGATTTATTTGTGGCCCACGATATTTACAAGTATAAATCCTAGTGTTGACAAAAACTAACATATAAACTAATATTCAAATCATGAAGCATCAAATTTTGAGAAAAATAGAATCATGTGTCAATCTCAAAAATTATTTGAAGAATAAATAACTAGTATAAATTGTTTTTGAAAAACTAGTTAAAGATCCTTCAAATATATCAAATCTTATGTTTTTCATAAACATAACTAGATACATAAAAATTTAAGCACTCATGGTCTATAAGGCTCAAAATATTTTTAACAAAAGTGTGAGTGTTAAACGATCATGTAAATAGCATTTTTATGAAAATAGTCAATGAAGCTCAAAAAGATCATAAGTCACATTTTTAACAAAAACACGAAAAATCATTTTTCATCAAAATACTATTCTTCATGGTATATGTATGATTAATCCAATCCTAACAATACACATACATATCCCAAATCTAAAAGAGTCTATTAATGATGTTTGCATGAAGGCAAGAGACTCATGGGTATACATGTATATTTATTAAATTTGAATCAAAAATACATATACATGAAGTAAAGCATAAAAATAAGGTAAAACATGTATAAAAGAGAATCATCAAAACTAGTCTATACATATGCATAAGTGGATACAAATGAGCATGAAGTTCAATTATATATATATGAATCAATTGTAATTCACTATTTGTATATGTATAAATGCAAGTTTGACATATTCTACATCTAAGCATGTAAATACCACATGAAGCACACAAAAATATGAACACGCTAAGAATATGATAAATGAACTAGCATGTACATAAAAAGTAGGAGTTTAAAGATTGTTACCAAATCCAAAGCTCCTAACATGGTGGTTGTCCCACCAAAGCTCCTTGATAGTGATGCATCCAAATGTGTGTCCATCAAGTCCATTGCATCCACTACCAAGGCACCAATCCTCTCACGTCTTGTGAGAGCCCTCACCTACATCAAAAGCAAAAGGTGGGGGTTTTGGTACCCATATTTTCTTGTAGGGTCCACGGGGGTTAGCTTTGTGTTGAGGGACCCAAAATCTTTTATTTTTAGCAAAATTAAAATGATCTAATCTATCATAACAATATTTTGCTAAATGGCCTTTGCGGCCACAATGTGTACATACGTACACCTTAGTATGCTTATGTGAGTGTGTATGATCATGGTGTGCAACATAAGCATGATGATGTGCATGAAAGGATGGAGTTTGTTTATTTGAAAACAAAGACTCCAATTTAGTGTGATTGAATGCACAAGAGTTCAAAGTTGAACGCAAATTATCCATTTTATTTTTCAAATTCTTAATCTCATTAGTGGTGGCATGAAAAGCATGATGAGATAAAGAATCATTTTTCTTTTTCTTTTTCGAGACAAAATCCTTTTCTTTTTCAACAAATTTTCTTTTCAAAGAGTTATTTTCTTGAAAAACATCTTCCTTTTGTTTTTCCACCAAATCAATCTTATTTTTCAAAATAGTGTTCCCTTCACATAAATCATTCAATTTTGCAATCAAGGAAACATTCTCATTTTTCAAATCTTTATTCTCTTTTTCTAAGCATGCCATTTTATTTTCTAATGAATCTTTTTCATTAAGCATGGCATCAAAATCCTTTTTCAAATTGTTATTTTCTTTTTCTAAACATGCAATGTTAGATTTAAATGAATCTTGTTCTATATGCATGCAAGCAATGTTCTTTTTCAAATTTTTATTTTCTTTCTTAATTATGTCATGTCTTTCAAGCAATAATTGACAAAATGTAGAAAGCTCTTCATATGACATGTTAACATCCTCATCCTCGGATTCGATGTTTACCTCAAGGGGGTTATTCCCTTGGACCATATAGCACTTGTTGGAGGTGTCGGTTCCAACATCCGAGTCACTCCCGGCATAATATAGATCCTTTTCGCCAAGGGAGGTGATGATGTTCCAAGCTACAAAAGCCGATTCAACATTAGAAACCCTAGAAAGATATTCATCATTTAGGGTACATTTAAGAGCATGAAGGGCTTTTGCATTAGCCTCAAAATTCTTACAATTTGAACAATATGAATCATTAGATATGGCAAGATAAACATGAATGCCTAAGGCCTTGAGGTACAAAGACATCTTAACCTTCCAAATTTGGATGTTAAGAATGTCAAAGGTGGGTGGTGACATGAAGTCCATAGTGTGTGTACAAAAATAGTGATTAGCCTAAAAATGAGGTTCTTTAACTCTAGGTTGTTAGACCCAAATCAGAGTACCAAGCTCTGATACCAATTGTAAGTTCACCTAGAGGGGGGGGGGTGAATAGGTGATGGCTAATCTAATGGTCACTCAATGCCAAATGATGCGGAAGCTAAAAACAATTATGACCTAATAAAAACTTTTACACTAAACACCACGTATAACACAAGAGCGTTGCCGAATTCCCCGTGAAGGGCTCTGGACAAACTCCTCTAGATTCCCCTTGAATGGGTTGAGGTGCCGCGTTGGCTCTCTTGGTTGAATACAAGTGTTAGCAACAATCCCACGCAAGTATATCAATTAAGCACAAATGAATAAATCAAGCATATAAAGATAGACAATAAAAGTATGCAAGATATAAAGGAGATAGAGAGAGAGAGAGAGATGGCAATCGCAAACACAAGGGTATGTTTCGATGTTCGAGCACACTTGCTCTACATCCCCGCCTTCGACACACGAAGGATTTCCACTATGCAAGATCCCAATGGATCTCTCCTCGGTGCCGCAACACCTACACGCCCTCGGACTCCCTAGTCCCGTACACACGCAAGCCCACCGGCTCGCCGAGGCCGCACCTCAATCAACACGAGTTCGCACCCGAACTCAAAACAACCACGAGCACACTTGCCCGTCTCCTCAAAGAACAAGAAATGATCTCTTGGTGATCTAAACACTTTGATCACCAATGAAAGCTCTCACTACAACACTCCAAAGGATTGAATAATCAATGGATGCTCAAGTGTTTGTGTGAGAAAAACAAGGAAAGAATCTTTGGTGAAAACTCAAGAAAATCTCTTTTACACTCTTGATAAACTCTCCTTTTAATTGAAAATATTGGCTCTATTTTTGTGGAGAAAAACCTCTGGAATGAATGGGAAAAACTGGCTCTAAGAGTCTCCAAAATCTTGGCTCAAAACAATGGCCAAACCCCCAAATTTATAGGCCAGAAAAATATAGCCGTTGGGGTCTGTCAGAGCTGCCGGTCGACCCGTGCGGTCGACCGCCAACGGTCAAAAATCCGACCGTTGGAGCCACGATCGACCGCCTGGGTCGACCGACCCACTGGAGCTGAGAGTCTAACTCTCTGTCGGTCGACCCGTACGGTCGGCCGAACTTTCCAGAGAGCAGAGCTCTCTGGAGCGGTCGACCCGTACGGTCGGCCGTCCTCCAGTGCACAAAGGCGTGCACATCTGTGCACGTCGGTCGACCCAGCCGGTCGACCGACTTCAGGGTTAGTCGACTTATAAGGGAAGCAAGTCGACTAATCTGAAGCCTGAAACAGTTTTCTGGGATTAAAAAGTTTGTCTTTTTGGCTCAAATAAAATCCCATAAAATACTTAAAAATCTACAAAAATAGTTTTACCAATATACTTTGATATACAAACATGCTTGCACAAAATCAAGGCATGTTATAAAAGATTGGACTATTTTTGTAACTTGGAAATATTTGGCTCATAATAAAAACTGTTTTTCCAAAACAATATTTTTCCAAAACATGTTTTTCCAAATCTTCATCAAATACAAAAACAAGATATACTTATAAATCATAGTGTGTATGGATATGATCCACTACACAATTAAGATGAAATATCTATGTTTTTGACATTAAGCTCTAAATAAGGTTTTGGTTGAAACATATAACTTTGAATACCAAAAATCAAAACTATGTTTTTCCAAAATGAAAGTCTTTTCTAAATCTGAAAATTCTTTTATGAAAAGACGAGTAAATCAAGAGTGTGTGTGTGATATAAACTTGAGCAATCCACCAACTATTCTATCCTTTACATTTTATCTAAAACATAAAAATCTTATACCTAGACACAAGTCTTGATCTTGAAGTCTTCCCTTGAAGTCTTCTCATCTTCTTGACTTGGTCCAAGCTTGATCCAAAAGCTCCTTGGATCACACCGTGCTAGCTCCAAATCTTGATATATTATCCTTTGTTGAGCTATGCACCTACTAAGATCTTGATAATGAATCTGTCACTAATTAAACACAAGATCATTAGTAATCATAACTTCATGAGTTGATCATCATCAAAACTAGGGTGATAGGCCTTTGGGCCAACAAACTTTTCACGTGGTAGATCGAATGAAAGTTCCTTCCATCACCTTGCTTCACACGGCAAAACTCGAACATTCCTCCATCAAGATCCATTTGAAGGCGAGCATGGAGGAAGGAACAAGTGCACTATTAGTATCGACAAGGATGCATGAGAGTTCTACTAACTTACAAAAAAACAAGTAGAGTTAATAGCTTCTATAGATCATCAAAAACTTAGGAGTTGAGTATGAAATAAGAAAGTGAGTCTACTTTTAGTAAGTTAGAATTAAAAACCCTCATCGTAAGATAACATAGCTCTTATTTGCACAAGGCTTGTTTGACACTTATTGATTCATATGGGTTGTTCAAGCAAGTTATTAGAGATTAGTAGATTAGTAATTAGTTAGCCATGCTAAAAAAAATTAGTTAGACATGGTAAAGAAAAACAAAAGAGAAGATGAAAGGAGAGAAAATATACTAAACTAGTGCAAGTAAAAATAAGATAAAAACACAAAGAACAATGTGGTAAATAAAGAACTTCACTTGTATTTGATTGTCACCTTCAAGATACAAGCTTCACTCACTCTCTCTCTCTCTCTAATGGCTAACCTAATACAAGAAATAAAGAGAGAATACATGTCATGCCCCGCTTCCCAAAATACATGAAAATGGAGTCGCGACGAGAGTCGACGACACATATACGCAAGAAAAATACCTCACGCATACGCGCTAAGCCTTAAGTAACCTGAACAAACAATAATTCTAAACCATAATAAATCAACGATCACTGCAATAATATATATAAGGGTAACACATGATCTCAAATGAAATAAGGAATAGAATAGAAGCTAAGTGTGATATACATGAATCAAAAATAATAGCAGGAATAAAGTCAAAATTACCAGATTCAAAAAGAGAGAGAGGCTCCAGCTCCTCGCGAAGCGTACGATCACAGAACACCTGATCAATATAAGAAGATGTCCAATACCCTGGACGTGCGAATTCAGGGTCGTTAGAAGCGACCTAATGAGTGTCTGTGTAAAGAAAAAGGTGCCCGTACATAAAAACAATGTAAGCAACAATAACATAATAAACTCGAATAAAGGATAACAAAAATAATCAATATGAAGACCAAAGCTATGAACGATGTATAACTGGTATCATGATAAAAGGAACCCACTAATGTCAAGATGTGTCACCTAACATATGTCACTAGTATGATATACAATCCAGTCATGTGTCCAATCATATGTCTATCAATATATATGTACAGTCAGGTGGTTGCAGTTAGTCACAATACAACATTATTAATTATGTCAGCAAACACCAACTGCCACCTGTAATAGACGCATCCCATACTACGCCTACTACATATGTCAATCAGGTCTTAAGTTATTGAAATTAATAGAAGAGACATTGTCCATACTTTAGGTGGGTTCCGTACATACCCGAAAACACGGCCCAATCACCTGGCGCTGAAGCAGGTCCTACCGCTAGGTAGTCAATAACAATAACAATGTGTCAATGATAATGACAATATGAACAATACGGGATGTCAGTCATCCCCCGGAACCCTGCAGTGGAACCGTATCTCGGCTGCGCAACCTGTATCCTAGGTCCACCCAAAATACAGACGCTGTCTCCTCCATCAATTTTCCCAATCCCGGTGTAAGTTGTCTATTTTACATTATTATTTTATAACAATTAATATTCATGTTATTTCAATTACTGTGACGATATGGTGACAGTAACAATATCAATGTTGTAACAATAACAATATGAACAATATTACCGTATAGACAGTAGAACAATGGAACAATACATGTGTTACGGTCTGACAATATTTTTTTAGTAACTTTCAATAACATGCACAGTATTGTTATCAGATAGATGTCATGTATAGTCCGTCAAGTTGCTTAAGTGGTAATATGATATTTATTCAGAATCAACAATATAATCTTTTGGGGTTTATTCATTATGCATTTAATATGTGAACATGATAAATAATTGTCGTGCATGAACAGTAATTAATCATGAACACTATTTAAACATAAAATAACATCTATCGGAATAAATTAAAAGCAACTCACATGAAATAATACTAAAATATTCAATAAATAAACAAAGAACACTCACATGAAATAATACTGAAATACCCAATGAGAAAACAAAAACACTCATCTGGTCTTATCACGCGTCCAATAACCAATTCGAAAAATCTACATTAAATACATTTGAATTTTTACATAAAATATCAAATTTACATTTATTGAATTTTACAAAAGATATCTTACTTGATGTTATTCAGTATTTTAAATTAAATACGGATGGTTCAGATCTTAAAACAAAGTTGTAGAATGATACACTGAGTTTATAAGATTATTTATATTTTATTTACTAATTTTTGTGGGGTTTAAATGATTAAAAACATGCAATTTTCATAACGGGTTTGAATATTGAAGTAGCGGGTTCCTACTTAGAAAGCAGTGTTTCAGTCCAATATGAGACGCAATAAATCCCAAACTTTTTCAGTAGATTATAGGGGTTATCTAAATATTTATCCCTATTTTTATATATATTTTTCAAAATTTTATCTAGTCAATAAAATTATTTTTCAACAAGTTAGCGGGTCTGTTTTTGTATTTGGATCGGGTTAAAATGGATTAGAACCCAAAATCTGTGGGCTGGATTGCAATTGGGCTTCTGAATATGGGCTCTGAATTTAATTCTCTCTCTTTTTTGTTTTTGTTTTCTGGTTTTTGGCCTGGTCCAATGAGCCAGGCCCAGTTTCTTTTTTTCTCTTTTTCTTTTTGTTTTTTAGGCTGGGCCAATGACGACCCACTTCCCTTTTTTTTCTATCTTTTTTTTCCTTTTCTTTCTGGACCAAGCCCAGTGGCGGCCCAGGCCACTGGGCCTGGCTGGGGAACTTGAACAGCATAGTGCTGCTCTCGGCTTCGGCCGAGAGCAACACAAATTACTTTTTTTAAAATGTTTTTTCCCTTTTTTATTGTTATTATATTTTTTTTAGTTTTCTATAATCTAATTGGGGTAATAATTTATTACTTTTATATATTTTATCTAAACAAAGGTGATATTTTAATGAAGAAAAGTTTTATGGGAAGAGGAATCTAGGCATGATAATATCAATTTAATTAGGATTTTTTAGTCCATACAAATTCATTCTATTCATATTATTGGATAAATTTTCAGTTTCATAAAAGGGGGATTTTTTTTAAATCATGATATTTCAATTAAATATTTTAATTCATAAAAATTAAATTTTACTTACTTGGATTGATGATTCCTTAGCCTGCTTCTCAATTTCTACACCTCGGACACGTTCCTCGGTCATGATCAATTCCATGGAGAGGTGGAGGGAGGAGGAAGAAGAATGTTGAGTTTGGATTCTTTCTGATTGTCGTTCTTTCTTCTTTTCTTAGAAGCAGGAGAGGGTTACGTTAGAGTTATCTTAATAAAAGATGAAAAGATTCTTAGGTATGTAGATTTCAATAGAAGAGATAGGTAGTTAAGATAAAGATCCATAAAGATCTCATGAGATCTTCAATTGAAATTTGAAACTTAAATTTGGCTTTAGGTTTGTTTAAATAATTTAGATCTCCAACTTAACCACACGCCAATGTGGCATTATGGTTCAAGTATTAGGATTTGGTAAAAAGACAAGGGTTTGAAACTTGGAATAAACAATTTAAGCACATATTTATATTATTATTATTATTATTACTATATTTTGTTTAACCAATTTATTTATTCAATTAGGAATGATACCAACAATAACATGATAATAATAATGTATAAAATATAATACATACATATACTTGTATAATTGCAAATCAAAAACATGTGCACTTAATATGTATGCACATAAATTTATACACATGTATAAAATAAATTAATCAATAATAATAAGTAATCTAAATGAAATTAATAAATGTAGAAATACAGTATTATTAGTTAGGGGATATTACATTCTACCCACCTTATAAAAATTTCGTCCTCGAAATTTCAATAAAGTAGGGAATGATAAAAGAATCAAAGTCAAGAAAGAAACAAACAAGCTTCCACGTCGCCTCACTGGGACACCACGATTCCGCTGCGCGCTCTGATCTCTGCCGTCGATCAGGTCCAAGGGCCAGCCCCAAGAGTCAATATTGAGAAAATGGAACTGAGATGAAAGATAAGAATCAACAAGAAATATACAGATCGATCCGCAAGGAATGTTAAAATCAGAGGCATCAACAGATTCAGGAGATGGACTTAGAAAGGAAGGACGATTGATTCTCACGTGGACTCATATCATTGTGTGAATCCTATATGTATATTGCAGTGCAATTATAGTTTGTTCAAGTTATCGGTAAGAATCAAGTTCGTTTTATGTCGAACCTGGCTCTGATACCAAGAAAACCTTGTCACGCCCCGCTTCCCAAAATACGTGAAAATGGAGTCGCGACGAGAGTCGGCGACGCATATACGCATGGAAAATATCTCACGCATACGCGCTAAGCCTTAAGTAACCTGAACAAACTATAAATCTATACCATAATGAATCAACGATCACTGCAATAATACATATAAGCTACACATGATCTCAAATGAAATAAGGAATAGAATAAAAGTTAAGTGTGATATACATGAATCAAAAATAATAGCAGGAAAAAAGGTAAGAATACCAGAATCAAAAAGAGAGAGAGGCTCCAACTTCTCGCGAAGCGTACGATCACACGAACACCCGATCAATATAAAAAGATGTCTAATACCCTGGACGTGCGAATCCAGGGTCGTCAGAACTGACCTAATGAGTGTGTGTAAAGCAAAAGGTGCTCGTGCATAAAAATAATGTAAGCAACAATAACATAATAAACTGGAATAAAGGATAACAAAAATAATCAATATGAAGACCAAAGCTATGAACGATGTATAACTGGTATCATGATAAAAGGAACCCACTAATGTAAAGATGTGTCACCTAACATATGTCATTACTATGGTATACAATCCGGTCATGTGTGCAATCATATGTCTATCAATATATATGTACAGTCAGATGGTTACAGTTAGTCACAATATAACATTATTAATTATGTCAGCAAACACCAACTGCCACCTGTAATAGACGCATCCCATACACGCCTACTACATATGTCAATCAGGGTCCTAATTTATTGAAATTAATAGAAGAGACATTGTCCATGTTTTAGGTGGGTTCCGTACATACCCGGAACCACGGCCCAATCACCTGGCGCTGAACCAGGTCCTACCGCTAGGTAGTCAATAACAATAACAATGTGTCAATGACAATGACAATATGAACAATACGGGATGTCAGTCATCCCCCAGAACTCTGCAGTGGAACCGTATCTCGGCTGCGTAACCTGTATCCTAGGTCCACCCAAAATACAGACGTTGTCTCCTCCATCAATTTCCCCAATCCTGATATAAGTTGTCTATTTTACATTATTATTTTATAACAATCAATATTCATGTTATTTCAATTACTGGGACGATATGGTGACAGTAACAATATCAATGGTGTAACAATAACAATATGAACAATATTACCGTATAAACGATAGAACAATGGAACAATACATGTGTTACGGTCTGACAATATTTTTTCAGTAACTTTCAATAACATGCACAGTATTGTTATCAGGTAGATGTCATGTATAGTCCGTCAAGTTACTTAAGTGGTAATATGATATTTATTCAGAATCAGCAATATAATCTTCTGGGGTTTATTCATTATGCATTTAATATGTGAACGTGATAAATAATTGTCGTGCATGAACAGTAATTAATCATAAACACTATTTAAACATAAAATAACATCTATTGGAATAAGTTAAAAGCAACTCACATGAAATAATACCGAAATATTCAATAAATAAATAAAGAACACTCACATGAAATAATACTGAAATACCCAATGAGAAAGCAAAAACACTCACCTGGTCTTATCACGCGTCCAATAACCAATTCGAAGAATCTACATTAAATACATTTGAATTTTTACATAAGATATCAAATTTACATTTATTGAATTTTACAAAAGATATCTTACTTGACGTTATTCAGTATTTTAAATTAAATAAGGATGGTCCAGATTTTAAAACAAAGTTGTAGGATGATACACTGAGTTTATAAGATTATTTATATTTTATTTTCTGATTTTTGTGGGGTTTAAATGATTAAAAACATGCAATTTTCTTAACGGATCTGAATGTTGAAGTAGCGGGTTTCTAGTTAGAAAGCAGTGTTTCAGTCCAATATGAGATGCAATAAATCTCAAACTTTTTCAGTAGATTTTAGGGGTTATCTAAATATTTGTACCTATTTTTATATATTTGTTTCAAAATTTTATCTAGTCAATAAATTTTTTTTTAACAAGTTAGCGGGTCTGTTTTTGTATTTGGGTCGGGTTAAAATGGATTAGAACCCAAAATCTGTGGGCTGGACTGCTACTGGGCTTCTGAATATGGGCTCTGAATTTAATTCTCTTTCTATTTTTTTTTTGTTTTCTGGTTTCTAGCTTGGCCAATGAGCCAGCCCCAGTTTCTTTTTTTCTTTTTTCCTTTTTGTCTTTTAGGTCGGGCCAATGACGACCCAGTTCCCTTCTCTTTTTTTTTCTATCTTTTTTTTCCTTTTCTTTTTGGACCAGGCCTAGTGGCGGCCCAGGCCACTGGGCCTGGCTGGGGAACTTGAGCAACACAGTGCTGCTCTCGGCTTTGGCAGAGAGCTACACAAATTACTTTTTTTTTAATTTTTTCCCTTTTTATTGTTATTATATTTTTTTTAGTTTTCTATAATCTAATTGGGGTAATAATTTATTACTTTTATATTTTATTTAAACAAAGGTGATATTTTTAATGAAGAAAAGATTTATGGGAAGAGGAATCTAAACATGATAATATCAATTTAATTAGGATTTTTTAATCCATACAAATTCATTCTATTCATATTGTGGATAAATTTTCAGTTTCATAAAAGGGGGATTTTTTAAATCATGATATTTCAATTAAACATTTTAATTCATAAAAATTAAATTTTTACTTACTTGGATTGATGATTCCTTAGCCTGCTCCTCAATTTCTACGCCTCAGACACGTTCCTCTGTCACATCAATTCTAGGGAGAGGTGGAGGAGGAGGAAGAAAAATGTTGGGTTTGGATTCTTTCTGACTGTCGTTCTTTCTTCTTTTCTTAGAAGCAGGAGAGGGTTACGTTAGAGTTATCTTAATAAAAGATGAAAAGATTCTTAGGTACGTAGATTTCAACAGAATAGATAGGTAGTTAAGGTAAAGATCCATAAAGATCTCATGAGATCTTCAGTTGAAATTTGAAACTTAAATTTGGCTTTAGGTTTGTATAAGTAATTTAGATCTCCAACTTAACCACATGCCAATGTGGCATTATGGTTCAGGTATTAGGATTTGGTAAAAAGACAAGGGTTTGAAACTTGGAATAAACTATTTAAGAACATATTTATATTATTATTATTATTATTACTATATTTTGTTTAATCAATTTATTTATTTAATTATTTTATTTTACTTTATTTTTTGGTATGAGTTAAATGGGTTATGGTTTATTGGATAAGAGGTAGATGGATTGGAAAAGAAGATCAATTAGGAATGATACCAACAATAACATAATAATAATAATAATGCTAATAATAATGTATAAAATATAATACATACATAAACTTGTATAATTGCAAATCAAAAACATGTACACTTAATATGTATGCACATACATTTATACACATGTATAAAATAAATTAATCAATAATAATAAGTAATCTAAATGAAATTAAAAAATGTAGAAATACAGTATTATTATTTAGGGGATATTACAATACAAGAATGCAAAGGAAAATACAACAACAAACTAACAAGAACTCATATTCTCTGAATATTTCCTTCTCTGAAAGTCCAGGGAGGTCTTTATAGCTACAGGAAGTATGGGATGAGGAGTGGGAGCCCTGGTCTCTTGCACTTGCTCTCTGGTCCTGGATGGCCGCGGAAATGCGGCCCAGTCCGTAGCGCCAGTCTGCCAGTGCCAGAGCGTGCAGACTGGCCCAGGAGATGGCCATCCATTGTTGTATTAAATGAGTTGACTTCTGCTATCAGGTTTAGAAGATCTGAGCTTTAAGTGTGGGCTTCTTGTTGGCTCTAAAAAATCTTCAAATATGTTGGAGTTTTGGGCCTCTTCTTTTCTTCAAACCATAGACTTAGAAATAAAGAGAAGAACCCATTAATAAACAAAAAATTATTAAGATAAATGTGAAAATGTGATGAAAAATATGCAAGTATAAACACTAATCAATTATCATCAAAAATAGGTAGAAGAAGAGTAAGAGAAAGAAGAACATGAAAACGTAACTTTGATTCAATTCAAATAACTATAAAAGAAAAGAAGAACTTATATAGGTGTCACCCTCAGTACAACCTTCACTCTCATTCCTCCATGAAACTCTTCTCTAATCTCAGTTACATAAATAAAATGAAAATTACATAAAAGAAAACTAAAAATCTAAGTTACATACTACATAATAGCCTAGCCTATACTCTCTGCTGAATCATCCCCTGCGGCCTCAGAATTTGCATGTATTTATAGCAAAAACATAACGGGGGAGAGCGTCTGAAGATAGGGGGAGCAAATGTCCCCATATCTCAATTGTAATGCGGCCGACACACGACATTTACAGTGTTTCTGCAGTCTGTATGTGGTCAAATGGTCACAGCCAGGGTGCGCAAGCTTCTGATCTCTTGAACATCCTTTATCTCCTGATAGATTTCAGTTTGGGCTCTAGATTCATCTATATCACTGTTGATCTTCAGCTAACCAAAATAGATCCATCAAAATCCAAATTTAACTAGTTTTGATTTGGTGCTCTCTCTCTAATGTGCTCTGATCTTCAGCTGACAATTGCTCTAATCTTTGGTTTTAATTTATTCTGAACTTTAGTAGGCTTTTGGGCTTGTTTTCTCTTCCTTTTCCTTTAGTAAAGTCTCTACAAATAATTAAACAAAAAATATAATTAAACAAAGTTTATTAAACAATAAAAATAAGAATGTGACGATAAATATGCAATATCAGTGACCGATCATATCGAAGTAGTGTTCGTCTTCTTTTGCCAAAGTTCAAGCCAAACCTTTTAGTAAGGTCGTATCCCATATTCTCCATCATATAGTGTCACTACTAGAAAACTGCAAGTTTGCGGTGAAAATATTGCATTGAAAATCTATTCGACGTAATATTTGCGTCGAATTATCGCAAATTCGATGCAAATATAAAAAACAGACGACATCTATTAAAAAATTAATAAATGACAACTTGCATCATGCGTCGGATAATCGACGCAATATTTTTCATACTACGGCCAAAATATTGCATTGGAGTAATAGGCAACACAATATTTTACATTTTGCATCGAAATATATTTCTGACGCAAAGGGATGTGATTTAGGGTTGAATTAAGCTTCTCCTCTCTTCCTTCTCCACTCCCCAAAATTTCCCCTCCCTCCTCCAGCGTCCCTCTTCTCCACCCCACCCTCCCCCTCCTCCTCCCCGGTGTCCTCTCCGGTGCCCGCCTAACCCCCCGCCACCCCTGCCCCCGGCCTCCTGCACCAGCCCCTCCCTCTTCTGGCCCCATCCCTCCTTTTGTCGGCCACCCCCTCCCTACCCCGGCCACCTCTCCGCTTCGCAGCCCTCCCTCCCTGCACCCCAGCCACCTATCCGCTTCGCAACCCTCCCTCCCTGCACCCCGGCCACCTTCCCCCCTCTCCCAGCCACCTTCCCCCCCAGCCCCACCCTCTCCTGGCCACCAAAAGGTTAGAGTTTCATTCTCCTTTATTTTGTTTTTTTTCTCTTTTTTATATTTTTTAGATTTAAATAATTTGTTATTTGCACTCGAATAGACACATCCACCCACACCCATGAACGTATACAAAAAAAAGAAAACATCTCAAGTATTTCAAAATGAGAAGTAGATTACATTTAAATCTCGATCAATTCTTTTTATTCTGGGGACCGAGATTTAAAGCCAATGGGCAGCTATCAATCTACTACAGATCTAGATGTATCAATGTGCTTGCAATATGTTCGATTTAATGCCCGTGAGGAAAAAGATATCAATTGAAATACTACACTTTTTTCATTTTGTTTGCGTTTATCTGAACATATATTATTTGCACTCTTTATATCGTAATTTTGCTTGAGAACAAGATTCTTAGTTTTCTATTCTTTGTTGAAGTAGACGTATCCATGTGGATGAGTATCCAATATTTGGATATTCTAGTAATGATGATACATGTTGGAAAGTTTTTTTTGACATAATTTATAACACATCCGAAAAGTATTGAACATCTTATATGTTCAAATCAAGAAGTTAAAAATAAAGGGATTCACATTTATTGTATATAATGTCCATTTTCTCGAAGAATTATGATTTGTTCAAGAAAGAAAAAAAAGACAAACTCATGAACGATGATTTCCACATTTAATTTCTAAAAGACTTGTCCACCTTCAAGTCCTGGGAAGGGGGGGACATAGATACGACACGAATATACGACACGTGACACCGGACATTAGACACGGACACGTGACATGGGACACAGACACAGACATGTATATGAGGCATGAAAATAGATCACGAGACACAGATATGACACAAACATATGACACGTGACAAGAGACACGGACACGTGACACAGACACAGACATGTATATGAAGCACAGACACATACACGGGACACGGACATGACACAGATATATGACACGTGACACGGGACACAGACATGTGACACAGACACAGACATGTATATGAAGTACGGACACAGACACGGGACACAAAGATGACACTGACATATGACACGTGACACAAGACATGGGACACAGATGTGTGACACGGGACACAGACATAGACATGTATATGAAGTACGGACACAGACTCGGGACACGGATATGGCACGAACATATGACACATGACACGGGACACAGAAATGTGACACAGACACAGACATGTATATGAAGCATGGACACAAACACGGGGCACGAACATAACACGAACATATGATGGGACACGGGACACGGGACACGGGACATAGACATGTATATGAAGCACAGACACAGGGCATGGACATGACACGGACTTATGACACCCACAAGGACACGGATTTGTATATGAAGTAAGGACACAGACACGGGACACAGACGCGACATAGACATAGACATGATCACAGATCACAGACACGGACACAAACCCAATAAACCCTAGATTACCGTTTAACAAATAACGTACATTACTTGTCTTATAACTACCCTATGATACAAACAACTTATGAATTTTGAATATGTACTCTTCATAGACTTTTGGTTCATGTCAACAGTTAATTTGTATTGTTAGTGGTTATTACAAATAATATATGGTGGCTGTTGGATTGTCCGTTTGGACAAGTTTGGGATTGCATTGAAAAGTTAGACATTGTATACATGTTGTATGTATTTTGACTAATATTTTGGTAGTACCTTCCTTTGTTCTCTGAGCCTCACTACCCTACGTGGACCTCGAGAACACGGGAGAGGTGCTACCGAAATTTAGTCAAAATACACAAAACACGTATAAATCTCCAACTATACATGTAACTGAAAGGGATAGGACCCATCACTCTAAATCCTAAACAATAATCCTAAACGCGGACACGGACACGACCAAATGAACTCTAGATTCCCATTCAACAAACAGCGTACATTACCTGTCCAAATGAAACCTAAAGAATAATCCTGACCTAAATCTAATTATAATCACAATATACAACTAATTTACATATTTGCTGCTTGTTGTGTAACAGTGCCATCCTGCAGTAAACAATAATGTGGGACAGAAGTTGGATACACTCAGAGAAAATAAAAATAAAACACAGAGACGGATGTGAAGAGTTTGTAGAATAGGCTTTTAATCATTCAGCCATTAATAATAAAATAAGTTGTCCGTGTAGGGATTGTAAAAACAAAAAAAATGCTAGACAAGGACAACGTGTACATTCCATTTACTCACTAAGGGGTGGTATCAAGATTACCGACTTTCCATTTTCTCAGTTCCTGGAGAATACAATGCCTTCCAAGCTCAGTACAAGACACTCACGTATGTCGAAATGCACAACGCGCATAATCATTACTTGTTTAACTGTGATGAAGTTACCCCTTATATTGAGCACGTCACACTATATAAATTTTAAGCTTTCGTAAATTTAAAAAAATGTGAATTGTCTCAACATGTCATGTATATCTTAAGACAACACTAGAAAATCATTAAGGATAGATTCCCAATGAGAGCTTCTAATTATAAGTGGCTTGTTCAAAATACACAGGATAAGGAATTTCGGAGATGGTTCCGAGAACGTGTAAGTGTTATCAACAATATATTTTCACATAGCTTTAGCCTAATGATTTTGTGAAATAAACTTATTTAACTAAATAGGCTGCACGAGAGACCGGAATAGATGCAGATCTGTTAACTCTGTCTCGGTCTCTTGAATTTAAAGTCAAGACATACAAAAGCTTTGATATATAAGATTTCAAATTTCACATGAAGTCATCCGAAGAGTCTAACTGTACTCAGAATAGTAGAGTTGTTGTCATGGCGACGATGACAAGATATACAAGTGTGCATGATATTGACCTGAGAGAAGAAGTTATTACTTATTACGGGGTGATCAAAAATATCATTAAACTATCATTCAATGAGGGCGCAGAAAAATTGTTCTATTTGAGTGTGACTGGGATGATAACAACAAGAACAAAACAAATAAACATAACTTCACACTTGTTGACTTTAAAAGGCCAAATAAGAAAACTTGTCCCTTAATTCTACCTTCTCTAGTATTGCAAGTATTCTTCGTGCCGGATCCATTGGATAAGCCTTGGGTGGTTCCCATTATCCTAAATCCAAGAGATACATTCGATTTAAGTATAGAAGGTGAATGCTTGGAGGTGATGCCCATTCGAACCGATCCTATTGTGGCGTCTACTTCTACTGACGGTGTTGACACTATGGAAGAGTAACAATTCACAATGTATTCTAATTTCTTCCACTTTAATTTTAATTATATACTAGATTTTTTAATGTAACACAGTATTAATGTACGACTGCTCTTACATTATGTCTGGAGACAATCTAGATGCATATATGTATTTTATTTTTGGAGATGAGCTAGTTGCATGTACTGTATGACTGCTTAACTTTATGTGTTTTGTACTTTATTTTCTGTCTTAACTTACATATATCAATTGTACGACTGCCTAACTTTATATCTGAATTTATAATTGTAAAACACAGGTCTTCTAAATGGCAGCATCATCCTCCAGTCAGTCTAGGAGGAAAACCAGGCCGGTTGGCCCGATCCATATTGACGGAGATGGTTGCCCGTTTGGCCCTTACTACGATACACTTTCAGATCACATTAGTCGTCATGTCTGCCTTGGCGATGAGTTCTCCTCGGCCCTGGCCTGACAACAAGAACTCAGGGAGAGTTGAAGCATTATATCATGAGTTGGCTGTAAGTTGTGTTATGTTTGATTGAGATTTTATGTTTATATTTATGCTTTATTGAGATTTTAATCTAACTGACATTGTATTATATGCAGGGTGATTCTTCACTGCTGGCTTGGAATGATATGGAGGATATTCCAAGGAAGTTCTGCAAGTGGTTAAACGACAATCCAGGAAGAAGTGGAATGACAACAAAAATTATTCTCTGTGTCGTACCTTTGATCGCTGCCAGGGCTCCATAGATGATGCTACTATATTGCAGCCGGACAGAGTCGACAGTGAGACTTGGATGACTTTTTGTCGACATATAAAAAGAATAGCCAGGACGACGGGAGCTGATTGGTAAAATAAAAAAGTTATTAGTGTATAGCCTAGGGCAAGCCAGTCTCCAACGACACCGTGTCTATTAGTGTATGTATTAAAAAATTTGTTTATATATCCTTATATTTTATGAAAATGATAGAAATCTAATTATACTTTTAATATCTTTGTTAATTTTTAGCTCCAGCTCGAGAGAAATTATGATGCGGCGGTAGCAGATGGCAGCGACGAGAGCACCACCAATACACGAGCGACCCTCCAGATATTTGGACGTGTCACGAGGCTCGGGCTGCACGTGAATGTTTCCAGAGTCACCAGGCCTGCTAGGAGAGACCCCTACACCACCAGGCTTGAGCAACAAATTGAGACTATGAGGCAGAGTCGGAGGCCGACCGACAGAGGATCGTCAGTTTGGAGGCTGCTCAGAGAGAGATGCAGTTGTGCATGGCTCAATTTATGGTGAGTCAACACAGCACTAGGCAACCTAGCAGCAGGGGCGAGAACACTGGTTACGGAGACAACGACGAGACTTAAGTGAGATATTGTGATATGATTGTTATTTATATTACTTGTATTGATCTGACATTTGTGAAATTACTTGGATTTATGCGATTTGAATATATTGGTGATATTTGGTGATATAACTAGAATTTATTAGTGATATATTTGGGGATATATTGGTGATATAGATGAAAATTTATTGGTGATATATTTGGTTTGGTGTTATATTGTAATATTGAAATGCATATGGATTGTACGCTACAGGTCTGCAGATTATGTGTTGTAATTTTAAAAAAAATCAACAAATTGTGTCAAAATTTATTTTCGATGCAATATGTGGCACATAATTGCGCCGAAACATAAGAATTTGATGCAATATGTTGACACATATTGTATTTTTATACCAAAAAATTTCAAAATGTCCATAAATAAAGAATCAACTCACAGATTGCATCAAAAATATTAATTTTTGACGCAATTATAGGACACTAGTGTATTTTTAAAGAAAATATTTTCACATTTTGTCCAGATATGAAAGCTGACAAGTTGTGTCGAAAATATTAATTTTCGACGCAATATGTGACCAATAATTGCATCGATATTCACAAATTTGACGCAATTAGTTACCACAAATTGTATTTTTATACCAAAAATTTTCAGATTTTGTGCAGATATGGAAGCTGACACTTTTTGACGCAATATTTAAATTATAAATTTAATTTATTTTACTGTCTGCGTCAGAAATAAGATGCAAAATGTTACAAATTACTATCAATTTTTGATGCATATTATAAAATTCAATTTAGTAAAATTAATTTTATTTCAATATTTGCATCAAATTACGTTGCAAAGCTTAAATATTTTTGCGTCGAAATTATTTCGACGCAATATTTAAAATTCGCACAAAAGATAGTTTGCGTCGAATTTTTGACGCAAATTTTCAGATTGCGGCGAATATTCGATGCAAGTTTGCGTTGAGGACTTTTGCGTCAATTTTTTTCAACGCAAAATTTTGATCCAATCTGCAAATATTCGACACAATATGTCAATTTTCAATGCAAATGTTCGATGTAATTTGACAGACTTTTAGTAGTGTGTGATTTTCGCCTGTATAAGAAAATTTTGGGGACTCAAAATCATTCTCTAAATTCTCGTGAGTCATTGGCTTTGACTCGATTCTTTCAAATAGAATTGACTTCTGACCCTTGTGCTTGGCTGGCACTTCAAAGAAGGCTCCTTGTGTGTTCCTGATCTTTTCATGTAATTGAATGATGACCTTACTGGTGCATGCAATGATGTCAATGCATCTAATACAGACAAGGGATCACTATCTATGTTAGTACTAGTATCTAATAGTACAGAATCAGAAGCTAACACAGAGTGGTAAGCCAAATCTAAATTCTCATTTATATACCACTTGCCTACATCATTAGCAATGTTATTGAAATCGAGCTTATCAACGCTCGTTACAAGTGGGTTCAGCTCCCAGAAGCATTCTTCTTCAGGCTTTTGTTCGGTGTCAGCTTCATTGCCAGAGTCCAAGTCCTCCTGCGATGGATCCTCGGTAGCCTTAAGAGGATCTTGGTAGAGGAGAGAGTCTGTGAAGTAGTTCTCCACCCCCTTGAATGGATTCTTCTCAGCCATCAACATTCTAACTACTCCTTCTTCATTGACGTATTTCATGACCTAATGAAGAGTGGATGGGATGATGGAGTTGCGATGAATCCATGATCATCCCAGCAGCAGATTGTATGAGGTGTCGGCGTCAATGACATAACATGTCACCTTGGATCTCAGATCCCCAATCTGGCACCTAAGTTTGATCTTTCCCATCAGGCGCATACCATTGGCGATGAAACCATAGATGGCAGTATGAGTGGCGCTCAATCAGTGGGTAGGGATCCCCAGATGTTCAATGACTCTACAGGGCATAATGCTCAATGCAGACACTGGATTAACCTGAATGCGGCTCACTTCAGATGATCCGATATACCATATGTAATACAAGGGTCTATCATGTTTCCTTTTGATCTGCATATCATCGGGAGTGAATGTTATGCAAGAAAATGTTTGGAGGCCAGGAGACAGTGTCCTTCATCCTCCTCCTTCTATCCAGCCAGAATCTGAGTTATGAAAGCATCTAAATCAGCTAGGGCTTTTCTGAGAGCTTCTTTCATTGACTTGAAAAGTCCCAAGAGCTCGTAAAGAGTGATTCTGGCTGAGATGTTAGCCAGCTGAGCGAAGACGTTAAAGCGAAAAGGCATTTTAGATCCTTCTGCTTTGTATTTTTTAAGATAATTAAAGTACCGATCTTTCTGCCTCTTTGCGGGTTGCTTCGTGGATTGCTTGGCTGGTTCTTTGTTTGGCTTGGAGGAGTTGGCATTGCCTCATTGCACTTTTTTAAGTACTGCTAGTCAGACCGAGGTCCTACCATGGGAGGGGCACTCTGTTCTGCAGCGAGAACAGTTTCTTCCTCCTCTAAATCAGTAAAAGAGGCAATGTTTGTCTCAGTTTCTCTTGAGGAAGCACACACCATGTTGCAAGAGGGTGTCTTTTTTTTTTGTCTTTGGACTTCCTGTTAGTGATAGTAGTCCACTGCTGGTCCTCGATGAGGTCGGAAATCTCTCCTTGAGGAGTTGAGATGGGGACCAGACACTTCTCTTCTTATTGTGGGAATCAGTATTGATCACCTTTAGTTCCCCTTTGGGATGGAAACCACTCTGGTTGGCGCTAAAGGGAGATCCTACCAAATTGAAGAGGCACTGAGGATGTCATATTGGTAGTCACTTTCTTCTACTCCGTGCGGAGTTTGAGCACATCTGCATAAATTAGAGCCTGGAAGACATCCTTGAAGATGTAGCAACTCTTCATGGGATGTCTGAGCATCTTATAGGACAAGCAGTAGTTGGGGTTATCTGTCTTGCCCACCTCTTTAGGACGCCTTGCCTCTGACAACTTGAGCTTATTGCTTTTGTGAGCAACTTAAACAGGGAGACAACATGCTCATCCTTGAAGAAATATTACTTGTTGGTGATCGAGTCAGATCTGTGCATAGAAAAGATGTAGTTTAGAAATGAAAATTAAGAAGTGCAAGGTTGCTCAATGCCATCGCTATAGCAAGTGGCTATGCAGGTCGTGATCCACAAGGAGAGAAAGTGATGGAAGCATTTTTGGTATTCTTTTAAGTTACTAAAATTGATTAAAGATTCTTCTTTATTTTTGAAAAGAAAAAAAAAACTAGATTAAGTCAGAAAGAAGTGGAAGATAGAAGATGGTGTTGGTATTTTAGTTGAAAGAAGAACTATGTTAAAAAAAAAAGAATAAAAAGAATAGACAAGAAGAAAAGCATTTATTTTTAAAGTTATTTTTAAAACTAAGAAATTAATAGAAAGAAAGAAAAGATTTAAAAGTATGCTTACCTCTTATGTCGATTAATGTACCTTGGAGTGAAGTAGAGCAAAATAAGCGAAAGGAATAACATAGAAGCAGCGATCAACTAAGCTGAGTAATAATGAAGAAAAGTGGGAAAGTTACATTGACGTTCACTCTCAATACAACTCTCTTTAAAAAAGATTACATTTAGTGTCACTCTAAATACAATTCTTCCTCTCTTTCTTTAGAAAACTATCTCTAAACTAAGCTATAAAGAAATATAAAATAACATAAAAAGAGAAAGAAAAACCTAAACTAAACTAGAACAAAAACCTAGCCTAAGATCTCTCTCTACAATTTGGTACCTCTTTGCCTTCTAAAGTGGTGGTATTTATAGGTTGAAATAAATAACTGAGTGCATGCTTGAAGATGAGACCAAATTGTTGGCCCAACAGAAAAGATCTTCTGATAATGTTGGAGATAAGATAGGAGATATAAACAAAATCTCTTGAACAATAAAAAAAATCTCTTGAACAATAAAAAAGATCTTTTGAAAATCTCTCTTTTGGATCTCTAGATTTAACAATATCCCTTTGATTCTTCAAGCTACCCAAATTGATTCTTTTAAAGCTGATTTTAACTGTATTTATTTGGCTTTATCTTCTCTCCCTTCATTAACACAAACTTGCAAAACAAGACATTAAGATAAGGAATTAGCAGGATTATTACAGGATAAATGTGAAAATTTAATAAAAATAATGCAAAATATGTGTACGATCACACCTCGAGACTATCTTTTGCTCTTTCCTCAAGCAAAATAAGAAAACTAAACCTAAGAATTTATTAGACCACTTTCGCAGGTCATGTGACTATATTGAGCTTGTGCAGTAAACCTTTAAACCTCTAAATTTTCTGCAGAGGAGGAGTTGTAGTCTCCTGAGAGTTTTCAGTGGATTACACCCACAAAATTCATAAGAAAGAGAAATAAAGTGT
This sequence comes from Agave tequilana, assembly GCA_038442645.1. Taxonomy (NCBI): domain Eukaryota; kingdom Viridiplantae; phylum Streptophyta; class Magnoliopsida; order Asparagales; family Asparagaceae; genus Agave; species Agave tequilana. Next base: position 72,546 of record JAVJIF010029774.1, on the reverse strand, counting down.
TAGCATTTTCGAAAACACATTTTGAAAAGAAAAAAATTGAAGTATTTTTGCAAGAATTAAGTAATTTATAAGTTATAAGAACACCAAAATATTCATCCTTAGACTTAGTCTCTATTCAAAAACTTGTTATCAATCAAGGTAAGAAGTCAAACTTAGTTCTATTAGGCTTCATCTCTAGTTTATTATTTCACCCTAAGTCATATGCACCTTCGAGAGCGTGAAATTTTGACTCAGGATTCAACTCTAACTCTTATGTCTTATGTTTACATATTTTTGGTGGTGATATACCTTAGTTCTATTAGGCTCTCTAATTCACCCATGTAATGGGCTTTTAGTTGGTGACTCCTAAACCGGACGATCTTAGGGCACCGGTGAGAAAACACCCCAAAGACTTAAGGACTCGAGCAAACAAGGCCATAAAACTAAAGATTTTATTAATTATATGGACCACTTTAGGCGTGAATACTTACACTTTATAAGGCACAAATACCCAGCTTAATCAGAGAATTTTTGATATATAATTTTTTCTTTTTTTCTTTTCTTTTTTTATAAGGCATAAGAATCTTTGTTTTTGAATCCTAAATGTGTAAGTGTATAAAGTATGAATATTTCCTTAAAGTAAAAATCAAGACTAAATTACTTTTTCAATATTTCTTCGTAACCCTAGAAATCAAACAAATAATCTTATTTTGACCAAGTATAAGAAATCTTAATTATGATTCTTCTATTCCTTAAAATTAACTTAATTTCTTACAAGAAATAGGACAAAATATTGTTTCTCTTTTAAAAACTTTTTAAAAGCAAAGAAAATTCTATTTATATGTATTATAAATTAAAAGAAAATCTATGTTATGTTAGAACGCTCTCCCACACCTATCTCATGCATTATCCTCAATGTATGAATGAATACATATATGCATGAAAAAGAAGAGAGAGAAGAAAAAAAATATTAACTCAAGGTGGTGGTTCCGGTGGTGGTTGGGATTAGGCCAAGCGTTGCAGCCCAATCTAAATAATATGGTGGTTTACGGAACCCATCTTTTATGACCTCTTTTCTATTTACATATTTACAATCCCCAACATGAATAGGATCAAGCAAGATGAAATACACCTAGGGGTTGAATAGGTGTACTAGCTAATCTAGGACAAATGATGTGGAATTAAAAATTTAACTGCAAACACACTATGTGTAACCAAGAGTGAGCCCGAATTCTCCGTGAAGGGCTCTGAATCTACTCCTTGAGAATTCTCTAAATTAAGAGTTGAGGTGCTATGAGAAGCTCTCTTGGTTCAACAGAAGTGTGGGCATACACAAACTATATCTAGCATATGAATATGAATAATATAAAGCAATGTAAGATATAAAGAGAAATAGAGTTGAGAGATAGTGGATCAAGAGCAAACAAAAAAGATATGTTTCGAGGTTCGAGCCAGTGCTCTATGTCCCCGCCTTCACACAAAAGGATTTACATTATGTCCACACAGGACCTTCCACAAAGGGACCTTTATCGAGGAATTACAACTCAACACCGGGAACACACAACTTCTTTCTCAATACACAAACCTCTACACAAGAGGTGGGCACCTAACCAAGCACAAAGCAAAGGAAAATACACTTGGTGATCACAAAGATCACAAACAATCTCTCTTGGCACTCTTGGAAGATCACAAAAACCAAGCACAAAGCAAAGAAAAATACACTTGGTGATCACAAAGATCACAAACAATCTCTCTTGGCGCTCTTGGAAGATCACAAACAATTTTTCTCACAAATAAAGATCCTAAGGATAGATTTAGAATTGATTGCTCAAGTGTGAGACAACAAAGTGTTTTGAAAAAAAAACACAAAGAAAAACTCTTGGAAAAAACTTCTTGATAGATAAAGAAATGAAGAATAAAACTAGAATTCTCAAATATTGGTTTTCTTTGGTTTTCCAAAAACTTTGAAACAAATAAAGATAGAGAGATCAAAGATCTAAAAGTTGTTCTTAAATTTGCTGAAAAACACTTGAGAAGATGGAAAAAAATTTCTCTTAAAAATCTTTGTGAAAACAGCCCTCAAGGACCTATATTTATAGGGTCTTGAAAAGCTAGCCATTAGGGTCCAGAACAGGCCCAGAATGGCTTGTCGGTTGACCGCCCGGTTGACCGGTCAATGGTCAGATTTCTGACTGTTGGGGCTGTCGGTCGACCGCCCCAAGGAAAGTTGCCTGTTGGTCAACCGCCCGGTCGACCGGGGTCAGAACCAGAGAGTGAACACTCTGGTCGGTCGACCGTACGGTCGAGAGGGCCAGATCCAGAGAGCAAGCTCTGGATCGGTCGATCGAACGATCGACCAGCCTTAGGCCAAGGCAGTGTGCACGTTTGTGCACATTGGTCGACCGAGTTCTGGTCTGGTCTACCGGTCGGTCGACCGCCAGAAGGCAAAAAAATAGGATTTTAATTTTGAAAAGTTGGCTTTTAATTTTCTACAAAATCCCATAAAATCACATAAAATCCACAAAAATAAGTTCTGATAAATAGTTAAAGTACAAATATGTGTGATTAAAATTCAACACATATTTCAAATAATTTGAACTATTTTTCTGATATAGAAATTAAGCTTTAAAACAGAACCGTTATTTTCCAAAACTTGAATTTTGAAATGGAAATCTGTTTTCTCCAAAACTTGTATAAATACAAAAACATGATATAGAAACACTTGTGAAGCATATTATGTATGGATAGAATCCAATACACATATAAAAGATATATCTATGTTTTTGACATAAAATCCCAAAACTAAGTTTTGTTAAAAGCAAAACTTAAAACCATGAATTAGAATCATCAAATTAAGTTTTTAGTCAGTATGAAACATAGGTGTATATGGTTGAAATCTAATATACATTAAATCATGTAAAACTTCTTTTGATTCTATCTATTCATGAAAATGAAAGATATGTTCTAGAAAATCCAAAACGGTTAAACTGAAATAAAAAACTATTTTAAATTTTGTGTGTGTGAACTTGAGCATATCAAGACTAAGATATCCTTACACAAGATTTAAAATAAAACTAAACTAAACAAACCAAAGTCTTCTTATCGATCTTTATCTCCAAGCTGACTCGATCCAAACTCGATCTATAGAGCTTGACTCCTTTCTAGTACTAGATGCGATCTTGACAAGCGAGCTCTTAAATCAACTCGTGTTAGCTCCAAAACTGGCTTTGAATCCTTTATTGAAGCCAATCACCTACTAAGATCTTGATCAATATCTGAAACTTATTAAACACAAGATCATTAATAAACTAACCTTCATAAGTTAGTCATCATCAAAACTAAGGTGAAAGGCTTCTGGGCCAACACAGGATCCTAACGTTAAATTTATCCTGGTTATATAACCAATCTTGGAATATGATCACGGAGTCATTATGGTCTATATCTAGGTCTAACAATAGAATGTGATTTTGTGTAATAGATAATTTGGGCTCTAGGATGAAAGGAACGGGAACTAACACTGACTCGGGTATTTGACTCAAATCAAGTTTAGTTTCAAGAGTCAGTTTCGGTTCAAGAGTTGAGTCTAAATTAAAGAATTAAATTTCACATTCTTTTCCCATCAATGGAATGTGATTATCAAAAATTGGTAGTTCAATTTTAAACTCATGGGTACATGAATTAATATTGGCTCGAGAATTGGGTCCAAATCGGGTAAGAATACCAGAGTCAACATAAATTCAAAAATTAGAATTGAATCTCAATGTTAGGGATCAGGGTCACATTCATAATCAAGTTCAATTTTCTTAAGTGAAAACTTGTCAATTTATCTAAGGTTTGGGATTGGTCAAGTTCAAGTTATTGTGGTGAAATTGAATCTTGGTTGAAGTCTTCAATACACTATGATTCTTGGTTCCAATCAACAATAATGTGTTAAGTAGAGTTTTCTCTTTCCTATCATTAATTATTTTAACCAAATAACTCATTTATGCTTCTAACCTATCAATAGATTAGAGACACTCATTTTGGGATTTGAATACAATCATTTTGGGACTGAATCATGAATTCTATACTCTTTTCTAACTCAATAGGTTCTTCTTATTGTGGGACTTGAAAAGTAGAATAAGTCTTTAATGGCATTGTGAGTCTTTCATGTTTTAGATTTGTCGTCCGGACTCAAGAATGGCTTCTAGACTCTTCTCTAATTCTGATTTTCTTCTATAGGTTGATCTTGATGTAATATCCCTAATTTAAAATACTGTATTTTATTTTTTTAAGTATTTATTTTTTGCTTTACTTATTATTTTATTATTATTAATTAACTTGATTTATAGTTATTATTATCATTAAATATACAAATTATTTTGAGATAGTAAATGGTAATTTAGCTTTATATATTATTACCATTATTTTCTATCAATATTTTTAATTATTTATTACTATTAGTTTTATTATTATTCTTATTATTAATTGTTATTATTAGTTATTATATTATTATTTCATTATTATTATTTATTATTTTTGTGTCAATATTATTATTATCGTTGTTGTTGTTAATGTTATTGTCATTGTTATTGATAAGTACTATTATGTATTTATATTATTATTATTAGTATTATTATTATTACTAAGTATGATTATTATTATTTGTTAATATTATTATTAGTGTTTATTATTAATATTGCTTGATTAAATACTATTACTGTGGTGTTATTATTATTATTATTGTTATTATTCTTAATAATTATGATTACTATTATTATTGCTAATATTTTTGTTGTTATATCTATTAATTATTAATGTTATTATTAGTATTGTGTTAGTATTATTATTATCCTCTTTTCTTCTAAACCAATACCCCATTAACCCAATCCCATTACCTATACTCATTATCTATTGATCTAAATTCTCTAACTCTATACCCAATGCCCATTACCTAAAACCCATTACCTATATCCATTAACCCACTACCCATTATCACTCCCTATATAATTCTATCTCTTAATCCTAACCCTAACCCTAAAACTAATCCATCTTCATCCTCTCCTCCCTGAGATCTGCAGCCACCACCCCTTCCCTGTTATCACCCAACTAGTCGAGCACCACTCTCGACTAGCGCCACAACACCCTGCCTCCCCCTGCGCGAGCTTCACCCATGCATCAACCCCTGCTCCACCATCCCTACACGCTGCGAGACCCCCACCCTCTCCTCTGTGCTCCACCATGCAACCAAGCACCCCCTGGCTTTGCACAGTGCCCCTTGGCTGAGCCCCCACCCCCAACACCCCTGCACAACCCACGACACAGTCCTCCTCATGCTGTCGCCCTGCATCCATCCACCATGCCCAGGCCTTGTGACTGTGACCTCTTGCCCATATTCCCTCCACGGCCCCTTCGAGCTGCCACCGTGCTCCCATCTCCCTCCCCGGCCATCCTCTTTGCATTCACCTCCACCCGCACCATCCGCAACAACCTATCCACCTTGCCGGATCTCCTTCTCCATCAATCTCTGATCAACACCCACAGCAACTCCCATGGCCTGCATCTCCAACACACAACCGAGCCTCTGCTCCCATGCACACATCATCTCCTCTGTGTGTTGTTGCCGTCCTCCATTCGCTCTTCGGTGAGTCCCTGCGACAACTTCAATGCACCGCCTCATCATCCCTCCTTACCTCAGCGGCAGCCCCTAGGCCGAGATCATCTCCTCCGGCGAGATCCAGGAGCTCCGTGAGCACTCCAGCGAGCTCTGCCTTTCCGCCTGAGATCGTCGCTGTCCACTAGTGCCTCCTCCTCATGGCCAAGCCCTCTTTCCTGTCTCAGATTCTCTCTTTCTCTCTTTGTTATATACTTTAACATGCATGTTATATTAATGTTTATAGTGTATGTTAATTTTCTTTGTGCATATGAATGGTATGTATGTATGTATGTGGGTGTATATGCGTGAGTGTGTGTGAGTGTGTGGAGAATGTGTATGTTGATTGAGGTTTTACCTGCACACAAAAATTCAAAATTTCAAAATTTAAAATAAAGAGTGCAAGTACTCAATACTACCACAATAACAAGTGGCTATGCGGGTCATGATCCACAAGGAGGGACTAGCGATGGAAGTTTTTTTAGCAAGTACTCTTTTAAGTTACATTCAATGGTTGAAGATCTTCTTTTAGTTCTTTAAAAGAAAAGAGAAAATTGGAATTACAGTTAAGTTAGGAAGAAAGTGGTAGATTGAGAAGGTGGAGAAAACAGAAAATAGATATATACAAAGAAATCGAAAAGAGTGATAAAAGAGTTGGGTGTTGATGGTGTTGATAATCTAAACTAAAAAATTAAAAGAAAGAAAACTAAAACCTAAAAAACTTACTTACCTCTTCGGCGCCTGCTTACCTTTGACCCGTATCGATGATGTACCTTTGTTTGAAGGCGAGCGAAGTATGACAAATAGGATCTTTCCCATTCCTGATTTACACTATGAAATGAAGGGGCAAGCTACACTACCATAGAAATGGATATCCATCACCATAAGCCATCAACGGCACTTGCAAAGGCAAGGCAACTTCGAGGCTATCGGATTCATTTGGATCCACAAACACAGAAGAGAGAACCAAACGAAAACAAGAATAGAAAAGAAATGAAAACTTCGATTCGATTCAAATAACAATGAAAGAAAAGATCACTTACACCGGTGTCATCCTCAGTATAAGCTTGTTCTCATTCATCCATGAAAGTCTCCTCTCCTCTCAGTTACATAAAGAAAATAAAAATTACATAAAAGAAAACTAAAAACTTAAGTTACAAACTACAGTATAGCCTAAACTCTACTCTCTGCTTGGTCTTTCCCTTTGTCTCTGAAAAACCCAATATTTATAAGCAAACCCAACGAGGAGTGTATGAAGATAGGGGAGCAAACGCTCCCCCAATAGAAGTAACCAAGCCGCGAAAACGTGGCTTTGGCCGCGTTTTCCTAGCCATGGTGTGGCCAGGTGGCCACACCTGGTTGGAGGCACTCCTTCGCTTGGTGATTCACCTTTATCCCTTGCTGGTTTTCCCGTTTCAGCTCCTGGATTTGACGAAACTGCCTTTGATCCTTGGTTTTAACCGATTGATTTGGGATGATTTGTTTTAACCAGTTTTTAACTTCTTTGATTTTCCATGATCTGTCCTGATTTTTTGATTTCGAATTAATTCTGAATTAAATCAGAATTTTGATGGGCTTTTGGGCTCATTTCTCTTTCCTTTCCTTTAGCAATAGGCTTGCATATAAATTAGACAATAATTAGGATTAAAAGCAGAGTTTATTATATAATAAGTATAAAAATGTGACAATGAATGTGCAACATATGTGACCGATCACACCCCCACATTTATCTTTTGTTCGTCCTCGAGCAAAACAACAAAACTAAACCAAAGATTATTAGACCACTTTCGCAGGTCACGCGATTGCACTGAGCATGTGCAACAAGCCGTTAAACCTCTAGGTTTCTCCTAGAGGACGAGTTTTGTCTCATGAGAATTTTCAGTGGATTGCACCCACAAAATTCATAAAAAAAGAGAAAAACGTTAGTATTTTGAAAACACATTTTGAAAGAGAAAAATATTTGAAATATTATTGTAAGAATTAAGTAATCTATAAGTTAAAAGAAAACTGAATTTTTCATTCCTAAACTTAGTCTCAATTCAAAATTTGTTATCAAGCAAAGTAAGGAGTCAAATTGTACTTCTCATCTAGTCTATTACTTTACCCTAAGTCATATGCACCTTTGTGACCGTGAAATTTTGACTAAGGGTTCTTTAACTCTTACTCTTATGCCTTACTTTTTTTTTATTTTGTTGTGATATTATTCCTTAATTCTATTAGGCTTTTTAATATGCCCATGTAGCGAGCCTTTAATCCGTGACTCCCAGACCAAACGGTCTTAGGGCACCGGGTGAGAAGACAGCCCAAGGACTTAAGGACTCGAGCAAACAAGGCCACAAAACTAAAAAATTTATTATATGAACCGCCTTTAGGTGTGAATACTTATGTTTTATGAGGCACAAATACCCAGCTTAATTAGAGGATATATATATATATATATTTCTTTTCTTTTTCTTTTTTTAAATAAGGCATAAGAATCTTTATTTTTGAACCCCAAGTGTGTAAGTGTATAAAGCATGCATATATTATCAAGGTAAAGATAAAGACTAAATTACTTTCACATATTTTCTTCCTAACCATAGAAATCAAAGATGTTTTAAAAACAACTAAAATAAAATTGTCAGAACTGCCAATCTGGCAGACTAGCGGTCGACCGGCCGGTCAACCAGTAGATTCAAAAATCTGACCGTTAGGACTCTCCGGTCGACCGGTCAGTCGACCGTGACAAACCGAGAGTTGGCTGCTCACAGTCGGTCGACCGCCCGGTCGACCGCAACAGGGACCGGTCGACCGCCCGATCGACCGAGAACGTGCACAATGTGCACAACCCCAATTGCCAGAACTCCGATCGACCGTGCGGTCAACCGTTCTGGCCTGTAATAGGCACGGTCGACCGCTCGGTCAGCCGACTTTGGCCAAAGCAGTTTTAGAAAAATCTTTTTGAAGATATGTAAAATTTTGAAATATTTTTGTTTGGATTTTGAAAGATAGGAAACATACATAGCTACTAGATCTAAGTTCAAAACTTGATAAAAAAATATTTTAGAAAATTTTAGAATCAAAATCATACTTGGGAAAAACGTGCATTTTGATGTGTGTGTATTTTTTAAGCTTCAACCATATATACTAATCTTTAATAAAAAACTATTTACAAGATGGGTCTACAAGCAGGCATCTCTGAAACTTGATGTTGAGTTGTGATAGAGCTAGAGCATAATATCCCATGCTTGAGCCATCCATACCTGTACCAACCTGAAATTTATTCTTGAACTTCTATTAGTACCAAATAGCTTTTATATGATTTGTTATCATCAAAACACATAACCCGGGGATTGTAACCTTTGGGCCAACAATCTCCCCCTTTTTGATGATGACAAAACATATAAGCTATAAAACAAAATATAGGAGGGATGTAAAAGATCTGTTGGCCCGAAGGCCCATCACTCTAGTTTTGATGATGATCAACTCATGTAGTTATAGTACTAATGATCTTGTGTTTAATTAGTGACAGATTCATGATCAAGATCTTAGTAGGTGCATAGCTTCAACAAAGGATTTAAAGCCATATTGTGGAGCTAGCACGATGTTTGGACCAAGTCAAGAAGCCTTCAAGAGAAGACTTCAAGAAGATGAAGACTTGAGTCTAGGTTTGTTTTTAGAAGATTTTGTTTTAGTTAAAATGTAAAGGATAGAATAGTTGGTGGATTTCTCAAGTATACTATACACACACACTCTTGATTTAGTTTGTTTTAGAAAATAATTTTAACCAAAAACCAAACCGGTTTAAGTTGTTTTTGGTTTTCAAGTTTACATGTTTTATCCAAAACCATGTTTAGTGCATAATGTCAAAAACATAGATATTTCACCATGTTTGTGTAGTGGATCATATTCATACATACTATGCTTCAAATGAGTTTAGAATATCTTATTTTTGTAATTGGAGAAGTTTTAGAAAAATCAAGTTTGGAAAATACCGTTTTTGTTTTTGAGCCAAAATTTTCAAGTTACAAAAATAGTCCAAATTATTTGTAACATGCCTTGATTTTATGCAAGCATGTTTGTTTATCAAAGTATATTGGTAAAACTATTTTTGTTGATTTTTTGTGATTTTATGGGATTTTATGTGAGCCAAAAAGACCAAGTTTTAAATCCCAGTTTTCTGTTTCCAGGCTTCAGCCGGTCGACCGACTCGGTCGACCGACGTGCACAAACGTGCACTGGAGGGCCGGTCGACCGACCTGGTCGACCGCCGGAGAGCTTCTGCTCTCTGGAAAACCCCGGTCGACCGGGACGGTCGACCGACAGAGAATCTGTTCTCTGTTCCAGAGGCTCGGTCGACCGGGCCGGTCGACCGAAGCCCCAACAGTCGGATTTCTGACCGTTGGCGGTCGACCGGCTGGTCGACCGGCAGTTCTGACAGACCCCAACGACTAGTTTTTCTAGCCCTATAAATTTGGGGGTTTGGGCATTGTTTTTCTCTAAGATTTTGAGTGGACTTTGAGCCAGTTTTTCCCACTTCATTAAAAGAGTTTCTCCACTAAATTGAGAGCAAATATTTCCTATCAAAAGGGAGTTTTATCAAGAGTGTTAAAAGAGATTTTCTTGAGTTTTCCTCCACCACTTCCATCCTAGTTTTCTTACACAATCACTTGAGCTATCCATTGCTTTATCTATCCATAGGATTGTGTTGTGAGAGTTTTTATTGGTGATCAAGTGTTTAGATCACCAAGTTTTCATCTTGTACTTTGAGGAGGCGGACAAGTGTGTTCGCGGTGGTTTAGAGTTCGTGTGTGAACTCTTGGTTTGAGGTGCGGCCTCGGTGAGCTTGTGGGGCTCACGGTGTGTACGGGACTAGAGAGTCCGAGGGATTGTAGGTGTTGCGGCACCGAGGAGTGGTCCATTGGGATCAAGCATAGTGGAAATCCTTCGTGAGTCGAAGGCGGGGATGTAGAGCAAGTGTGCTCGAACCTCGAAACAAATCCCTTGTGTTTGCGATTGCTCACTCTCTCTCTCTCTATCTCTTTGTTTATATCTTACATACTTATATTGTTTTTATCTTTCATGCTTCATATATTGTATGCTTAAATTGTATATGCTTGGGGATTGTTTGCTAACACTTGTATTCAACCAAGAGAGCCAACGAGGCACCTCAACCCTTATCTAGGGGAATCTAGAGGAGTTAGTCCAGAGCCCTTCACGGGGAATTCGGCTACACTCTTGTGTTATACGTGGTGTTTAGTGTAATAGTTTAGTTTAGGTCATATAAGTTTTTAATTCCGCATTTAGTGACCATTAGATTAGCCATCACCTATTCACCCCCCTCTAGGTGATTTACAAGATCCCCCTCAAATGATGCTCTATAAAAAAACATATATGAGATAAACATGTACAAAGATAAACATGAAACAAAAACATAAAACCACAAATACTTCTCCCTGTTTTTGTCATACATCAAAAGGGTTAGTAAACAATCATGAAATCTTATCAATCAATAATACAAACATTTAGTTCACCACATATAAAAGAAAATCTGTTAAAATCAAGTGGTTTAGTAAAAATATCTGCAAGTTGAAATTCAGTAGAACATAATCAATATCAATATCACCTTTTTCATAATGATCTCTAAGAAAGTGATATCTAACCTCTATGTGCTTAGTCTTACTATGTTGATTTGCATTTTTAGTCATATGAATAGTACTAATATTTTCACAAAATATTTTAACATGGTCATAATACAAATCATAATCAAGGAGAGTATGTTTCATCTAAAGGACTTGAGCACAATAAGCCCCATCCGCAACATACTCCGCCTCAGCGGTTGAGAGGGCTACAAAATTTTGTTTCGTAAAAGACCATGAAATAAGACAATTTTCTAGAAACTGACATGTTCCACTTGTACTTTTCCTATCCACTCTACAACCTGCATAGTCGGCATCCGAAAAACTCGTCATTGAAAATTTTCCGGTCTTCGGATACCATAGAATCATTCCAATAGTGCCCTTAAAATATCGAATAATGCGTTTTACCGTAATTAAGTGGGACTCTTTAGGGCAAGATTGGAATCTAGTACAAAGACATACACTAAACATGATATCCGACATACTAGCTGTTAAATACAACAAACTACTAATCATGCTTCTATAAAGTTTTATGTCTACACTTTTACCTTGTTCATCCTTGTCAAGTTTGGTTGTGGTAGCCATGGGAGTTTTGCTAGTCTTTGACCTTTCAAGTCCGAATTTCTTTATGAGTTCCCTTGTGTACTTGACGTGACTTATAAAGATCCCATCACTCCTTTACTTGATTTGGAGTTCAAGGAAGTAGTTTAGCTCTCCCATCATAGATATTACAAACTCATTCTGCATACAAGATTCAAACTCTTTGCAAAGTAATTCGTTAGTAGATCCAAAAATCAACATAAATTTGAACAATGAGAATGTCACTATCAACATGCTTAGTAAACAAAGTAGTATCTACTTTACCTTTAACAAAACCATTTGAAAGAAGAAATGTTGAAAGTCTTTTATACCAAGCTTTAGGAGCTTGTTTTGAACCATACAAAGTTTTATCTACTTTGAAAATAAAATTTGGATGTATATGATCAAAAACCTGGGAGGTTGTTCAACATATACTTCCTTTTCAATAAAACCATTTAAAAATGTGCTTTTGACGTCTATTTGAAAAAGTTTGAAATTTTTATAAGAAGCAAAAGCAAGTGTGATCCGTATAGCTTCGAGCCGTACTACGGATGCTAAGGTTTCATCAAAATCGATTATCTCGATTTGGGTGTAACCTTGGGCCACTAACATAGCTTTATTCCTAACAATATTTCCCGACTCATCCAACTTGTTCCTAAAATCTATTTAGTACCAATTGTTGGTCTATCACGAGGTCTAGGAACTAGATGCCAAACTTGGTTGCGCTCAAATTGATTGAGCTCTTCTTGCATTGCAAGCAACCAATATGAGTCGCCCTCGGTTTCGAGGATGTTTTTGGGTTCAATATGAGAAATGAAAGCATAATGACCACACAAATCATGGAGTTTGGAGCGAGTAGATACCCCCTTTGATACATCACCTATGATGAGATATTTGGGATGACTTGTAGCGTATCTCCAATCTTTTGGAAGTGGTTGAGATGGTTCCACTTCATCCTCTTGAACTTCACCATTAAGTTTTTTCTTGTCTTCTTGGGTGGGTGAGTCCTTCAAGGATACTTTCTCCATGTCTTCACCTAAAGTGTCAATCTCTATAACATTCTTAACAAAAGTATCAGATTCTTCAAACTTAATATGCATAGTTTCTTCAATTGTAAGAGATGATTTATTGAACACTCTATAAGCTTTGCTAGTATTAGAATAACCAATAAAAATTGCTTCAAAAGCCTTAGCATCAAATTTACCTAAGTTATCTTTGGTGTTCAAAACAAAACATTTGCATCCAAAAACTCTAAAATACGAAACATTTGGTTTGCTTGAATAATAGATTTCAAAAGAAGTTTTGGAAGAATTTTTACAATAATAAATTTTGTTCGATATATAGCATGCGGTGTTTACGGCCTCGGCCCATAAGTATTGAAGGAGCCCGTATTCACTAATCATAGTCCTAGTCATTTCTTGAAGAGTCCGATTCTTCCTTCAACGACTCTATTTTGTTGTGGAGTTCTAGGACAAGACAACTCATGCTTAATTCTATTTTCTTCGCAATAGGTAATAAGGGATTGGTTGATGAGCTCACCACCTCTATCACTTCTTATGCGCAAAATCAAAAAATCTTTTTCATTTTCAATCCTTTTTCGAAAAACATTAAAATGTGAAAAAGCCTGATCTTTATGTTACAAAAAGAAAATCCATGTAAAACGGGAAAAATCATCAACTAAAACAAAAACATATCGATTTTCATTTAAACTTTTAGTTTTAGTAGGACCAAACAAATCCATGTGGATCAATTCTAATGGCCTAGATATCATGATATCCTTAATTAGTTTGAAAAAGGACTTGGTTTGTTTCCCAAGTTGGCATGCATCACAAATGCGGTCCTTATCAAACTTCAAGTAAGGAATACCCTTCACCGATTCCGTAGAATTGATTCTAGAAAGATGGTCAAAAGATACAAGTCCTAATCTTCAATGCCATAACCATGAATTCTCATTAAAAGCATTTAAACATTTAGTTTTGCAATCTAGATTATACATATCAATATTATAAACATTATTTTCACGAAATCCGGTGAGAATACAATCATTGGTTTTACAATAAAAAATGTTACAAGAAGATTCATCAAAAATAACTTTAAAATCACGATCACATAGTTGACTAATACTAAGTAGATTATGTTTAAGACCATCAATTAAAACAACATTTTCAATTAAGGGAGATGTACCAATCTTGATGTTACCTATACCGATGATGTTGCCCTTGGAATCATCTCCGAAAGTGATGGTGCCACCTTCAACGTACCTTGATAGGGTTACAAAATTGCTGATGTCCCATGTCATGTGCTTTGGCAACCACTATCAAGGTACCACCGCTCCCTACGTCTTGGAGCCTTGGTGTGTACCTATATCAAACAATGAAGTTGTTGACTTTGGTACCCATATTTTCTTGGGTCCTATTACGTTAGTACTTAGAACCAAAAAATGATTATTAGTACCATTTATATGATCATAACAAAATTTAGCTAGATGACCATTTCGACCACAATAAGTACATTTATAAAATCTCCCATACTTGAAAGCATAATGTGCATGATGAACATGTGGTTTATGAGCATGGTGAACATGTGGTGTATGAACACGCTTGGTGTGTGTTTTAGAAGTGTGAGTATGTGAAGTATGAATGTATTTCTTTGAAGTATTTTTCTTTGAATACATGTCTTCTAATTTAGCTTTGTTGAAGTCACATTCTTTTAAAACATTTACCAAATTGTTGATTTTAGTTTTTAAAATAGAAATTTTATTTTCATCAATCTTGGAAAACTTAGCTTTATATGAAACCTTGTATGCATCAAACTCCTTTTGTGCTGATAAAAGAGTGGAAGACCAATCATCTTTTTCTTTGGAAAGAATAATAATTTGGTTTTGAAGAACTTTATTTTTCTTTTTCATTGTTTGACAATTTTTCTTTAAATAATCATAATTAACTGAAAAAGTTCTAGAAAAGCATTTAATGATTCATCTTTAGTTACTCCACTATCATAAAAAGATGGTTCAGAATTTACCTTGGGTATGTTTGCCATAAAACTCACGTTTGCAGTGTCTACCTCCTCTTCGGATTCACTTTCTGAATCCCAAGTGGCTTTGAGAGATTTCTTCACAAATGACTTTTTTTGCTTGATAGAAGAAGATATCTTGTTTCTGAAATCTAGACATTCGGCCATGATATGTCCGGGTTTCCGACAGTTGAAGCAAATGATTTTCTTTTCCTCCTTTCCTTGCTGTCGTCTCCTATGGTTGTATTTTTCCTTGTTGTATGCTCTTATTACATTTCTTACGAGGAGAGATAGCTCTTCATCATCATCTTCTTCTTCTTCATCGTCAGAGATGGCGGGAGTAGACTTGAAAACGATAGTCTTCTTCTTCTGTGGCGCCATTTCTTATCTTGTCTTTTTCTCCATCTCATGGGGCTTAAGGTTGTCGATAAGACCAATGAGCTCCATCTCATCTTTATTGTTCAACTCCTTCAATGTGGTGGCTTTGACTTCCCAAGATGGTGGAAGTGCGCGAATGCCCTTTTGGACCTTTTGATCATCGTTGATTTCATCACCTAGAGAAGCAAGACCATTAGTAATTTTTGTAAACTTTGTAATCATTTCATCAATAGACTCATTTTCATGCATTTTAAAGTTTTCATATTGGGAACGCAAGAGATCAATTTTAGCTCTCTTGACTTGTGATGTTCCCTCATGAGTGACCAATAAGTGTTCCCAAATATCATAGGCAGATTTGCAATAAATGACCCTTGTCATGTCATCCTCATTCAACGCTAAAAGCAAGGCATTTTGAGCCTTTGAATTAGCCTCATATTCCTTGGAGGCAAGGTCGGACCAAGTGCCCTCCTCACCGGTGGGTGCACTGTAGGGTTTGGTCACTGCCTTTGCAACCCAGCATCCTAGGGACTGCAAAAATACGGTCATCCTAACTTTCTATATGGAAAAATTAAGGCCATCAAACTTGAGAGGGGTCCTAATACTGTCGGCCATTTTTACTAGTTGATGAATGAAGAATTTTATATAATGATTAGCAAATTAGGATCTCTCTAAGGATGTTAAGCCAAAAACTAGAGATCTTGCTCTGATACCAATTGAAATTACACCTAGAGGGGGGTGAATAGGTGTAAGGCTAATCAAATCAAAATCCAATGCAAAATAAAAATGATATGATGCAAACGATCACTCAAAGTAAGATTAGAAGCCGTATGCCCTGTGAGGAGTTTTGAACTTCTTCCTCGTGATACCTCTAGATAAGAGTTTGAGGTGCTTAATGCAATCTTGTTGTAAGAGTATGGATAGACAACAAATGAATGAAAATAAAGTAGATAAGAGACAAGAAATTAATCGCAAACAAAGAGATTTGTTTCGAGGTTCGAGCCACCGCTCTACGTCCTCGCCTTGACCACCATGAAGGATTTCTAATCCACTGGAACTTTCTACCAAAGGAATTACAACCACTATGGATTACACAACTCCCCAACACACACCTCTAGTCCAGAGGTAGCGTAGCAACAATTACAATAAGCATTGGGTGATCAAAAGACCACAAACTCTCTCTTGAGAACACTTCTTTACAAAAAACCTAGAGAATAATATATAAGATTGAAGCTCAAGATTTTGTAAGTGAAATTTGAAAATAGATGAGAGATTTTCAGAACCAAAACTTTAAGAGATTTTCAGAGAGTAAAAGCACAAAAACTGAAATAAAAACTTTTTTCTCAAGTAAGCACAAAACTTTGAATCTTTTCAAATTGTTGTTATGAAAACCTCTGCCCTAATGACCCCTATATATAGGTTTTAGGAAGAGTAAACTTATAATAGTTTTACCAGCATAAAAAAGGAATAAATTGACCCTCAAAATCAACCATCCACGTGTTGGCCCAAAGGCCCATCACTTTAGTTTTGATGATGATTAACTCATATAGTTATAGTACTAATGATCTTGTATTTAATTAGTATCAGATATTTGATCAAGATCTTAGTTGGTGTTTAGCTTCAAAAAAGGATTTAAAGTCAAAGTTTTGGAGCTAGCATGTGTTGATTCTAGAGCTCGCGCATCAAGATTGCATCAAGTACTCAAGAAGAGTCTAGCTCATTGGATCAAGGTTTGGACTAAGTCAAGAAGGCAAAAAGAAGATTTCCAAGAAGACTTGTATCATGTTTGTAAGTGTCAAGATTTTATTTTTAGATAAAATATAAAGGATAGATTAGTTGGTGGATTGCTCAAGTTCATATACACTTACACACAAGATTTATATGTGTTTTCATAAAAGAGTTTTCGTTTTGAAAAATACCGGTTTGATTTTTAAAGCTTAAAAATATACATGTGGTTTATCAAAACTTATTTTAGAGCTTTATGTCAAAAACAAAGATATTTCATCATATATGTGTAGTGGATCATATCCATACACACTAAGCTTCAAAAGTGTTTAAAATATCTTGTTTTTGTATTTGGAAGTTTTGAAAAAATCGTTTTTAAATTTGGAGATTATTTTTGAAAAATACAGTTTTTGTTTAAAGCCAAAATTTCTATGTTACAAAAATAGTTCAAAATGTTTGTAACATGTTCTGATTTTTACTCAAACATGTTTGTATTTCAAAGTATATCAATGAACTTATTTTGTAGAATTTATGGGATTTTATTGACGGAAAAAAGCCAAGTTTTACATCCCTAAAAATGTTATTCTGGCCTTCTGCCGGTCGACCGCACGGTCGACCGAGCCAGAGGTTGGTCAACCAGGCGGTCGACCGACGTGCACAAACATGTACGGCTTCGTTTGGCTGGAGGGTCGGTCGACCGACCTGGTCAACTGCCAGAGAGTTCTGCTCTCTGCAAATGGCCACGGTCGACCGGCAGAGAGCTACTTCTCTCTGTATCTAGGCCACGGTCGACCGGCCGGTCGATCGCTGGCACAACGGTCAGAATCTCACTGTTGGCCGGTCGATCGAGTGGTCGACTGATAGTAGAGATTTCTTCTGTGTTGTCCCCAACGGCTAGTTTTTTGTAACCTATATATTGGGAACCCCTTGGACTGTTTTCTACAAGATTTGAAGTGGGTTTTCAAGTTAGTTTTGGATACATCTTTTAGTGTTTATCTCCACTTGTTTTAGAGCCAATACTTCCATATCAAAAGGAGAGTTTTTCAAGAGTGTTTTGAAAAAGAGATTTCTTGAGTTTTTCATCACAAATTCTATCCAAGTTTTTCTCACAAATACTTGAGCTATCCATTGCTACATCAATGCTATAGAGATCTTTGTTGTGAGAGTGATTTAGGTGATCAAAGTATTGTGATCTCCAAAGTGTTCAATCTTATATTTGAGGAGGCAGACTTGTGGGCTCGCGTTGTTTCGAGTTCTAGTGAGAGCTCAGTGTAGAGGTGCGGCCTCGGCAAGCTAGTGTGCTTGCGGTGTGTAGTTCTTGCGGGAACAAGAGAGGGACTAGTGAGTCCAAGGAGTTCTAGTGTGAACTCGTTGTAGGTGTTGCGGCACCAGTGATCCAGTAGGATCAGTTTATAGTGGAAATCCTTCATAGTGTTGAAGGAGGGGACGTAGAGTAAGGGTGCTCGAACCTCAAAACAAATATCCCGTGTTTGCGATTGCTCTCTCTCCATCTCTCACTTGTGTTTATCTCTTACATACTAACATTGCTTATTTCTTTATATGCTTGATATATCTTGTGCTTAATTGTTATATGCTTGGGATTGTTTGCTCACACTCATATTCAACCAAGAGAGCCATAGCGGCACCTCAATTCTTATATAGAGGAATCTTGAGGAGATAGTCCAGATCCCTTCACCGGGAATTCGGCTACACTCTTGTATTATACCCTGTGTGTTTAGCTTAATAGTTTTAGTTTGCATAAATAGTTTTAATTTCGCATTAATTCATCATTAGTTAGCTAGTCACCTATTCACCCCCCTTTAGGTGATTTCACCATGTTTTGTTTTTAAACATGTTTTAAAAATAACTAAAACAAAACAGTCAGAACTGTCAATCTGGCAGACTAGCGGTCGACTGGCCGGTCGACCAGTAGATTCAAAAATCTGACTGTTAGGACTCTTCGGTCGACCGTGATAAACTGAGAGTTGGCTGCTCACAGTCGGTCGACCGCTTGGTCGACCGGGAACGTGCACAACATGCACAACCCCAATTGCCAGAAATTCGGTCGACCGTTCTGGCCTGTAATAGGCACGGTCGACCACCCGGTCGACCGACCTTGGCAAAAACAGTTTTAGAAAAATCTTTTTGAGGATATGTAAAATTTTGAAATATTTTTGTTTGGATTTTGGATGATAGGAAACATAATAGCTACTAGATATAAGTTCAAAACTTGATAAAAAAAATATTTTAGAAAATTTTAGAACAAAAATCATACTTTAGAAAAACGTGCATTTTGGTGTGTGTGTGTGTGTGTGTGTGTGTATTTTTTGAGGTTCAACCATATATACTAATCTTTAACAAAAAACTATTTACAAGATGAGTCTACAAGCAGGCATCTATGGAACTTGATGTTGAGTAGTAATAGAGCTAGAGCCTAATATCCCATGCTTGAGCCATCCATACCTGTACCAACGTGAAATTCATTCTTGAACTTCTATTAGTACTAAATAGCTTTTATATGGTTTGTTATCATCATAACACATAACCCGGGGATTGTAACCTTTGGGCCAAAAATCTCCCCCTTTTTGATGACGACAAAACATATAAGCTATAAAACAAAATATAGGAGGGAGGTAAAAGCTCCCGCTCAAATGATGCTCTATAAAAAAAAACATATATAAGGTAAACATGTACAAAGATAAACATGTACAAAATATGAAATCAAAACATAAAACCACAAATACTTCTCCCCCTTTTTGTCATACATCAAAAAGGGTTAGTAAACAATCATGAAATCTTATCAATCAATAATACAAACATTTAGTTCACCACATATAAAAGAAAATCTGTTAAAATCAAGTGGTTTAGTAAAAATATCTGCTAGTTGAAATTCAGTAGAAACATAATCAATATCAATATCACCTTTTTCATAATGATCTCTAAGAAAGTGATATCTAATCTCTATGTGCTTAATCTTACTATGTTGATTTGCATTTTTAGTCATATGAATAGTACTAGTATTATCACAAAATATTTTAACATGGTCATAATGTAAATCATAATCAAGGAGAGTATGTTTCATCCAAAGGACTTAAGCACAACAAGCCCCAGGTGCAACATACTCCGCCTTGGCGGTTGAGAGGGCTACAAAATTTTGTTTCGTGGAAGACCATGAAAAAAGACAATTTCCTAGAAACTTACATGTTTCACTTGTACTCTTTCTATCCACTCTACAACCTTCATAGTCAGCATCCGAAAAACTCATCATTGAAAATTGTCCGGTCTTCGGATACCGTAGACCCATTCCAATAGTGCCCTTAAGGTATCAAATAATGCATTTTACCGCAATCAAGTGGGACTCTTTAGGGTAAGATTGGAATCTAGCACAAAGACATACACTAAACATGATATCCGGCCTACTAGCTATTAAATACAACAAACTACCAATCATTCTTCTATAAAGTTTTATGTCAACACTTTTACCTTGTTCATCCTTGTCAAGTTTGGTTGTGGTAGCCATGGGAGTTGTGCTAGTCTTTGATCCTTCAAGTCCGAATTACTTTATGAGTTCCTTTGTGTATAACCTTAGGCCACTAACATAGCTTTATTCCCAACAACATTTTCTGACTCATCCAATTTATTCCTAAAAATTCATTTAGTACCAATTGTTGGTCTATCACGGGATTTAGGAACGAGATGCCAAACTTGATTGCGCTCAAATTGATTGAGCTCTTCTTACATTGCAAGCAACCAATATGAGTCGCCCTTGGCTTCGAGGATGTTTTTGGGTTCAATATGAGAAATGAAAGCATAATGACCACACAAATCATGGAGTTTGGAGCGAGTAGATACCCCCTTTGATACATCACCTATGATGAGATATTTGGGATGACTTGTAGCATATCTCCAATCTTTTGGAAGTGGTTGAGATGGTTCCACTTCATCCTCTTGAACTTCACCATTAAGTTTTTTACTTGTCTTCTTGGGTGGGTGAGTCCTTCAAGGATACTTTCTCCATGTCTTCACCTAAAGTGTCAATCTCTACAACATTCTTAACAAAAGAATCAGATTTTTCAAACTTAACATGCATAGATTCTTCAATTGTAAGAGATGATTTATTGAACACTCTATAAGCTTTTCTAGTATTAGAATAACTAACAAAAATTGCTTCAAAAGCCTTAGCATCAAATTTACCCAAGTTATCTTTGGTGTTCAAAATAAAACATTTACATCCAAAAACTCTAAAATACGAAACATTTGGTTTCCTTGAATAATAGATTTCAAAAGAAGTTTTGGAAGAATTTTTACAATAATAAATTTTGTTCGATATATAGCATGCGGTGTTTACGGCCTCGGCCCATAAGTATTGAGAGAGCCCGTATTCACTAATCATAGTCCTAGCCATTTCTTGAAGAGTCCGATTCTTCCTTTCAACGACTCCATTTTGTTGTGGAGTTCTAGGACAAGACAACTCATGCTTAATTTCATTTTCTTTGTAATAAGTAATAAAGGATTGGTTGATGAACTCACCACCTCTATCACTTCTTATGTGCAAAATTGAAAAACCTTTTTCATTTTCAACCCTTTTTTGAAAAACATTAAAGTGCGAAAAAACTTGATCTTTATGTTCCAAAAAGAAAATCCATGTAAAACGGTAAAAAACATCAACTAAAACAAAAACATATCGATTTCCATTTAAACTTTTAGTTTTAGTAGGACCAAACAAATCCATGTGGATCAATTCTAATGGCCTAGATATCATGATATCCTTGATTGGTTTGAAAGAGGAGTTGGTTTGTTTTTCAAGTTGGCACGCATCACAAATGCGGTCCGTCTCAAACTTCAAGCAAGGAATATCCTTCACCGATTTCTTAGAATTGATTCTAGAAAGATTGTCAAAAATACATGTCTTAATCTTCTATGCCATAACCATGAATCCTCATTACAAGAATTTTAACATTTAGTTTTGCAATCTAGATTATCATATCAATAGTATAAACATTATTTTCACGAAATCTGGTGAGAATACAATCATTGGTTTTGCAATCAAAAATGTTACAAGAAGATTCATCAAAAATAACTTTGAAACCATGATCACATAGTTGACTAATACTAAGTAGATTATGTTTAAGACCATGAACTAAAATAACATTTTTAATTAAGGGAGATGTACCAATCTTGATGTTAGCCATACCGATGATGTTGCCCTTGGAATCATCTCCGAAGGTGACGGCGCCACCTTCAACGTACCTTGATAAGGTTACAAAATTGTTGATGTCCCATGTCATCTGCCTTGAGCAACCACTACAAGGTACCACCGCTCCTACGTCTTGGAGCCTTGGTGTGTACCTATATCAAACAATGAAGTTATTGACTTTGGCACCCATATTTTCTTGGGTCTTATTACGTTAGTACTTCGAACCAAACATGATTATTAGTACCATTTATACGATCATAACAAAATTTAGTTAGATGACTATTTTGACCACAATAAGTACATTTATAAAATCTCCCATACTTGAAAGCATGATGTGCATAATGAACATGTGATTTAGAGCATGGAGAACATGTGGTGTATGAACATGCTTGGTGTGTATTTTAGAAGTGTGAGCATGTGAAGTATGAATGTGTTTGTTTGAAGCATTTTTCTTTGAATACATGTCTTCTAATTTAGCTTTGTTGAACTCACATTCTTTTAAAATATTTCCCAAATTGTTATTTTAATTTTTAAAATAGAAATTCCATTTTCATTAATCTTGGGAAACTTAGCTTTACATGAAACCTTGTATGCATCAAACTCCTTTTGTCCAGATAAAAGAGTGAAAGACAAATCATCTTTTTCTTTGAAAAGAATAATAATTTTGTTTTAAAGAACTTCATTTTCTTTTTTCATTGTTTGATAATTTTTCTTTAAAGAATCATAATTAACTGAAAGTTTTAGAAAAACATTTAATAATTCATCTTTAGTTACTCCATTATCATCAAAAGATGGTTCAGAGTTTACCTTGGGTGTGTTTGCTATAAAACACACGTTTGCAGTGTCCACCTCCTCTTCGGATTCACTTTCTAAATCCCAAGTGGCTTTGAGAGCTTTCTTCACAAATGGCTTCTTTTGCTTAATAGAAGAAGATATCTTTTTTTCTAAAATCTCGACATTCGGCCATGATATGTCCAGGTTTCTTACAGTTGAAGCAAATGATTTTCTTTTCCTCCTATCCTTGCCGTCGTCTACTATGGTTGTATTTTTCCTTGTTGTATGCTCTTATTACATTTCTTACGAGGAGAGATAGCTCTTCATCTTCTTCTTTTTCTTCTTCATCGTCGGAGATGGTGGGAGTAGATTTGAAAGCGATAGTCTTCTTCTTTGGTGGCGCCATTTCTTCTCTTGTCTTTTTCTCCGTCTCATGGGTCTTAAGGTTGCCGATAAGACCAATGAGCTCCATCTCATCTTTATCGTTCAACTCTTTCAATGTGGTAGCTTTGACTTCCCAAGACGGGGGAAGTGTGCGAATGACCTTTCGGACCTTTTGATCATTGTTGATTTCATCACCTAGAGAAGTAAGACCATTAGTAATTTTAGTAAACTTTGTGCTCATTTCATTAATAGGCTCATTTCATACATTTTAAAGTTTTCATATTGGGAACGCAAGAGATCAATTTTAACTCTCTTGACTTGTGATGTTCCCTCATGAGTGACCAATAAGTGTTCCCAAATCTCATAGTCGGATTTACAATGAATGACCCTTGTATGACCCTTGTTATGTCATCCTCATTCAATGCTAAAAGCAAGGCATTTTGAGCCTTTGAATTAGCCTCATATTCCTTGGAGGCAAGGTCAGACCAAGTGCCCTCCTCACCGGTGGGTGCACTATAGGGTTTGGTCACCGTCGTTGCAACCCAGCATCCTAGGGATTACAAAAATACAGTCATCCTAACTTTCCATATGGGAAAGTAAAGGCCATCAAATTTGGGAGGGGTCCTAATACTGTCGGCCATTTTTACTAGTGGATGAATGAAGAATTTTATATAATGATTAGCAAATTAGGATCTCTCTAAGGATGTTAAGCCAAAAACTAGAGATCTTGCTCTGATACTAATTGAAATTACACCTAGAGGGGGGTGAATAGGTGTAAGGATAATCAAATCAAAATGCATTGCAAAATAAAAATGATATGATACAAATGATCACTCAAAGTAAGATTATAAGCCGTATGCCTTGTGAAGAGTTCTGAACTTCTTCCTCGTGATTCCTCTAGATAAGAGTTTGAGGTGCTCAATGCAATCTTGTTGTAAGAGTATAGATCGACAATAAATGAATGAAAATAAAGTAGATAAGAGACATGAAATCAATCGCAAACAAAGAGATTTGTTTCGAGGTTCGAGCCACAGCTTTACGTCCCCGCCTTCACCACGTGAAGGATTTTCAATCCACTAGAACTTTCCACCAAAATAATTACAACCACTATGAAGTACACAACTCCCCAACACACTCCTCTAATCCAGAGGTAGCGTAGCAACAATTACAATAAGCACTGGGTGATCAAAAGGCCACAAACTCTCTCTTGAAAACACTTCTTTACAAAAACCTTAGAGAATAATATATAAGATTGAAGCTCAAGGTTTTGTAAGTGAAATTTGAAAATAGTAGAGAGATTTTCAGAACCAAAACATTAAGAGATTTTCAGAGAGTAAAAGCATAAAAACTGAAATAAAAGCTTTTTCTCAAGTAAGCACAAAACTTTGAATCTTTTCAAATTGTTATTATGAAACCTCTACCCTAATGACCCATATATATAAGTTTTAGGAAGAGCAAACTTAGAATAGTTTTACCAGTATAAAAGAGGAATAATTGACCCTCAAAATCAACTATCCATGTTTTGTTTTTAAACATATTTTAGAAACAACTAAAACAAAACAGTCAGAACTGTCAACCTTGCAGACTAGCGGTCGACCGGCCGGTCGACCGGTAGATTCAAAAATCTGATCGTTAGGACTCTCCGGTCGACCGTGACAAACTGAGAGTAGGCTGCTCACAGTCGGTCGACCGCCCGGTCGACCGCAATAAGGACCGGTTGACCGGGAACGTGCACAACCCCAATTGCCAGAACTCCGGTCGACCGTTCTGGCCTGTAATAGGCACGGTCGACCGCCCGGTCGACCGACCCTTGCCAAAATAGTTTTATAAAATATTTTAAAGATATGTAAAAATTTGAAATATTTTTGTCTGAATTTTGAAAGATAGGAAACATACATAGCTACTAGATATAAGTTCAAAACTTGATAAAAAATATTTTAGAAAATTTTAGAACCAAAATCATACTATAGAAAAATGTGCATTTTGGTGTGTGTGTATTTTTTAAGCTTTAACCACATATACTAATCTTTAACAAAAAAACTATTTACAAGATGAATCTACAAGCAGGCGTCTCTGAAACTTGATGTTGAGTAGTGATAGAGCTAGAGCCTAATATCCCATGCTTGAGCCATCCATACCTGTACCAACCTGAAATTCATTCTTGAACTTCTATTAGTACCAAATAGCTTTTATATAGTTTGTTATTATCAAAACACATAACCCGGGGATTGTAATCTTTGGGCTAACAATCTCCCCCTTTTTTATGATGACAAAACATATAAGCTATAAAACAAAATATAGGAGGGAGGTAAAAGCTTCCCCTCAAATGATGCTCTATAAAAAAACATATATGAGATAAACATGTACAAATATAAACATGTACAAAACATGAAACCAAAACATGAAACGACAAATACTTCTCCCCATTTTTGTCATACATCAAAAAGGGTTAGTAAACAATCATGAAATCTTATCAATCAATAATACAAACATTTTGTTCACCACATATAAAAGAAAATCTGTTAAAATCAAGTGGTTTAGTAAAAATATCTGTTAGTTGAAATTCAGTAGAAACATAATCAATATCAATATCACCTTTTTGATAATTATCTCTAAGAAAGTGATATCTAATCTCTATGTGCTTAGTCATATTATGTTGATTTGCATTTTTAGTCATATGAATAGTACTAGTATTATCACAAAATATTTTAACATGGTCATAATGCAAATCATAATCAAGGAGAATATGTTTCATCCAAAGGTCTTGAGTACAACATACTCCACCTTAGCGGTTGAGAGGGCTACAGAATTTTATTTCGTGGAAGACCATGAAACAAGACAATTTCCTAGAAACTGACATGTTCCACTTGTACTCTTCCTATCCACTCTACAACCTGCATATTCGGCATCCGAAAAACTCGTCATTGAAAATTGTCCGGTCTTCAGATACTATAGACCCATTCCAATAGTGCCATTAAGGTATCGAATAATGCGTTTTACCGCAATCAAGTGGGACTCTTTAGGGCAAGATTGGAATCTAGCACAAAGACATACACTAAACATGATATCCGGCCTACTAGCCGTTAAATACAACAAACTACCAATCATTCTTCTATAAAGTTTTATGTCTACACTTTTACCTTGTTCATCCTTGTCAAGTTTGGCTATGGTAGCCATGGGAGTTCTGCTAGTCTTTGACCCTTCAAGTCCGAATTACTTTATGAGTTCATTTGTGTACTTGACTTGACTTATAAAGATCCCATCACTCCTTTGCTTGATTTGGAGTCCAAGGAAGTAGTTTAGCTCTCCCATCATAGACATTTCAAGCTCATTTTGCATACATGATTCAAACTCTTTGCAAAGTAATTCGTTAGTAGATCCAAAAATCAACATAAATTTGAACAATGAGAATGTCACTATCAACATGCTTAGTAAACAAAATAGTATCTACTTTACCTTTAACAAAATCATTTAAAAGAAGAAATATTGAAAGTCTTTCATACCAAGCTCTAGGAGCTTGTTTTAAACCATATAAAGCTTTATCTAGTTTGAAAACAAAATTTGGATGTATAGGATCAACAAACCCAGGAGGTTATTCAACATATACTTCCTTTTCAATAAAACAATTTAAAAATGCTCTTTTGACAACCATTTGAAAAAGTTTGAAATTTTTAGAAGAAGCAAAAGCAAGTGTGATCCGTATAGCTTCGAACCGTGCTACGGGTGTAAAGGTTCCTCAAAATCGATTCCGTCGATTTGGGTGTAACCTTGGACCACTAACCTAGCTTTATTCCTATCAACATTTCCTGACTCATCCAACTTGTTCCTAAAAATCTATTTAGTACCAATTGTTGGTCTATCACGGGGTCTAGGAACGAGATGCCAAACTTGATTGTGCTCAAATTGATTGAGCTCTTCTTGTATTGCAAGCAACCAATATGAGTCGCCATCAGCTTCGAGGACGTTTTTGGGTTCAATATGAGAAATGAAAGCATAATGACCACACAAATCATGTAGTTTGGAGCGAGTAGTTACCCCCTTTGATACATCACCAATGATGAGATCTTTGGGATGACTTGTAGCGTATCTCCAATCTTTTGAAGTGGTTGAGATGGTTCCACTTCATCCTCTTGAACTTCACCATTAAGTTTTTTCTTGTCTTCTTGGGTGGGTGAGTCCTTCAAGGATACTTTCTCCATGTCTTCACCTAAAGTGTCAATCTCTATAACATTCTTAACAAAAGCATCTGATTCTTCAAACTTAACATGCATATTTTCTTCAATTGTAAGAGATGATTTATTGAACACTCTATAAGCTTTGCTAGTATTAAAATAACCAATAAAAATTGCTTCAAAAGTCTTAGCATCAAATTTACCCAAGTTATTTTTGGTGTTCAAAACAAAACATTTGCATCTAAAAACTCTAAAATACGAAACATTTGGTTTGCTTGAATAATAGATTTCAAAAGAAGTTTTGGAAGAATTTTTACAATAATAAATTTTGTTCGATATATAGCATGCGGTGTTTATGGCCTCGACCCATAAGTATTGAGAGGGCCCGTATTCACTAATCATAGTCCTAGCCATTTCTTGAAGAGTCTGATTCTTCCTTACAATGACTCCATTTTGTTGTGGAGTTCTAGGACAAGACAACTCATGCTTAATTCCATTTTCTTCGCAATAGGTAATAATGATTGGTTGATGAGCTCACCACCTCTATCACTTCTTATGCGCAAAATCGAAAAATCTTTTTCATTTTCAATCCTTTTTCAAAAATATTAAAATGTGAAAAAGCTTGATCTTTATGTTACAAAAAGAAAATCCATGTAAAACGGGAAAAATCATCAACTAAAACAAAAACATATCGATTTTCATTTAAACTTTTAGTTTTAGTAGGACCAAACAAATCCATGTGGATCAATTCTAATGGCCTAGATGTCATGATGTCCTTGATTGGTTTGAAAGAGGACTTGGTTTGTTTCTCAAGTTGGCACGCATCACAAATGCAGTCCTTCTCAAGCTTCAAGTAAGGAATACCCTTCACCGATTCCTTAGAATTGATTCTAGAAAGATAGTCAAAGGATACATGCCCGAATCTTCTATGCCATAACCATGAATCCTCATTAAAAGCATTTAAATATTTAGTTTTGCTATCTAGATTATACATATCAATAGTATAAACAATATTTTTACAAAATCCGGTGAGAATACAATCATTGGTTTTACAATCAAAAATGTTACAAGAAGATTCATCAAAAATCACTTTGAAACCACGATCACATAGTTAACTAATACTAAGTAGATTATGTTTAAGACCATCAATTAAAACAACATTTTCAATTAAAGGAGATGTACCTTGAGTGTTACCTATACCGATGATGTTGTCCTTGGAATCATCTCTGAAGGTGACGGTGCCACCTTTAACGTACCTTGAGTGGGTTGCAAAATTATTGATGTCCCATGTCATGTGTCTTGAGCAGCCACTATCAAGGTACCACCGCTCCCTATGTCTTGGAGCCTTGGTGTGTACCTATATCAAATAATGAAGTTGTTGACTTTGGGAGCCATATTTTCTTGGGTCATATTACATTAGTACTTTGAACCCAAACATTTGAAATACACCTAGAGGGGGGGGGTGAATAGGTGTAATTGCTAATCTAATGCTCTTTTTAAATTTTACTTAAGTGAGTGATGCAACGATCTCTCAAAACACGACTAAGAGCCGAATACCCCTTGCGAGGTTCTGAACTCCTTCCTCCCAATTCCCCTTAAATGGGTTAGAGGTGCGCAATGCAACCGTGTTGTATTGAGGTGTGATCGAACAATTCCAAGTATGAAATGCGATGATGAAATGCACACAAGTAATATAGCAAGAAATATTGAAAGCAAGGAAAATAAACAAGTAAGGATAGCACAAATAAAAGTTAGTTCACAAGCAATAGATTGGAAGTAATTTAAAGCAAGAAATTAAGCAAGAAGAACGCCAAGCCAATCGCAAACAAAGTGATTTGTTTCGAGGTTCGAGCCCGTAGCTCTAGTCCCCGCCTTCACCTCCGTGAAGGGTTTCCACTATCCCCTTAGGATCCCGTACAAGTTAGGCCTCCAAAGACCTCAAGCCCGTAGCTTCACCTTACAAAGAGATTCCCCTTAGGAACTTGTCTCCACAAGAACAAAGGATTACAAATTTGTGATCTCAACTAGACCACAACACTCTTTCTCTTTTACAAACACTCTCACACTTTTACAACTTCACCTATAGAAAGAATATGAAATTTTTGGCTCTATGAAGTGTTTGTGAGAAAAGCTTCAGTTGTAGAGTGATATTAAGAATCAAACAACAACTGAAAAATCAAACTTAAAAGAATGGAAATGAAAGCTTTAAACTATTTTTCTCTTTCTCTTGAAAACAATGAAAACTTGTATTTTTCTTGGTGTATAACTAAGGCCTATTTCCCACTATTTATAGGGAGAGAATAGGTTAAAAAACTCTGATTTTTCCAGCTAATATCACCTGCAAAAGCACCCCAACAACCCTCTAAAAAGTCTGTTAAAACAGAAAATAAAACAGTTTTTCAGAACAGCCCAAAGAGGAAAGAGCCGTTGGAGGTGTTGCAGGCCTACCGGTCGACTGCCGGTCGACCGGGACCCTGCTGGCAAAAGAGCCGTTATGGCTCCGGTCGACTGCCGGTCGACCGATCTCAAGAGAGGAAACACAGTTTCCTTCTACCGGTCGACCGACCCAGTCGACCGGAAAGATACAGAGAGCAAACGTCTGATTTCGGTCGACCGGTCTGTTGGTCCGGTCGACCGACAGACATGCACAACTTGTGCATGTCCGGACACAGCAGCCGGTCGACTGGGCCGGTCGACCGGTCTGCCTGGAAAACTGTTTTTCTGGGCAGATTTTAAGATAGAAAATTTTGTATAAAATCTTTAAAAATCTGAAGCTAAGTTTTATGCTGAAAATAGTTTATATACATGTATTTAAACAAGTTTTTGAAGATGTAAAGCTTTGGGTACATGTATGTATAAACTAAGGCATAAACCTAGAAATAAATATTTTGAAAACATAGAAACATACAAAACAAATGTGTGTGCAAATCCTAGAGCCAAATTTTACATATTCTATCTTTACAAAACTAAACTTACAAACTACAACGGTCTTCAAGACTTCAACTTGAGCTATCTTCTCTTGATCTTCAATATTGCACTTAGAGCCCAATTTGACTTGTCTTGAGTCCAAAAGCTTGTATTTGAGTCCAAAAACTTTGTATATGAGTGAGAGTACTTCTAGTATGATAATAAACCTGAAACACACTTAAACAACAAATAATATTAGTACCAATAACTAATATGTTTTGTAATCATCAAAATACACTAAACATGGGTTGATTGTAACCTTGGGCCAACAATCTCCCCCTTTTTGATGATGACAAAACATATGAGTTATTAAACAAATAAAAGAGGAAAGGGCTTGGAAAGCTCCCCCTTAAACAATGCTATGTATTTAACATGAATATGAGAAACTATGTAAGCATACATAAAGCATTGAAAAATATCATCACCAAAAATAAACTATCATAAGGAATAACAAAATTTAAAACAAACAACATATTTTTCCTCCACATATTTTTCCCAAACTTATATTTCTCCCCCTTTTTGTCATACATCAAAAAGGGTTAAAAAAAAATTTTAAGACAAAACAAAACAAACATATTAGAAACCAAAACAAAACAAACTAAGATATTTTAAGTATCAATCTTACAAACATTTAATTCACCACAAATAAAAGAAAATCTTGCATAATCCAAAGGTTTTGTGAAAATATCCGCAAGTTGAAAATCGGTAGAAACAAAATCAATATCTATGTCACCTTTTTCAAAGTGATCTCTAAGAAAATGATATCTAATGTCTATATGTTTGGTTTTACTATGTTGATTAGCATTTTTGGTCATGTGAATAGCACTAGTATTATCACAATAAATCTTAACATGATCAAAATGTAAATCAAAATCGAGAAGAGTATGTTTCATCCAAAGTACTTGTGCACAACAAGCTCCGGCTGCTACATACTCCGCCTCGGCGGTTGAAAGGGCTACACTATTTTGCTTCTTGGAGGACCAAGACACAAGACAATTGCCCAAGAATTGGCAAGTGCCACTTGTGCTCTTCCTATCTACCCTACAACCGGCATAGTCAGCATCCGAATAACTAGTCATGGTAAATTGGTTAGTTTTCGGATACCACAAACCTAAATCAATTGTGCCCTTAAGATACCTAATTATGCGTTTTACCGCTATTAAGTGTGATTCCTTAGGACATGATTGAAAACGTGCACATAAACATACGGAAAACATTATATCCGGCCTACTAGCCGTAAGATAGAGTAAACTACCAATCATGCTACGAAATAATTTGATGTCTACTTCCTTACCTTGTTCGTCCTTGTCAAGTTTCGTAGTGGTTGCCATGGGAGTCTTTGCTACTTTGGATCCTTCAAGCCCGAACCTCTTGATGAGTTCTTTGGTGTACTTGGCTTGGTTGATGAATGTCCCATCACTACGTTGCTTGATTTGAAGTCCAAGGAAGAAGTTGAGCTCCCCCATCATAGACATCTCAAATTCCTTTTTCATGCATGACTCAAAATTCTTGCAAAGTGAAACATTAGTAGATCCAAAAATAATGTCATCAACATAAATTTGAATTATGAGGATATCTTGATCTACATGTTTGGTAAATAATGTTTTATCAACTTTTCCTTTCTTAAAATTATTTGAAATCAAAAATGAAGACAATCTTTCATACCAAGCCCTAGGGGCTTGTTTTAAACCATATAGTGCTTTATCTAATTTATAAACATAATTAGGGTGTGTAGGATCAACAAACCCGGGGGGTTGTTCAACATACACCTCCTCATCAATATAACCATTAAGAAAAGCACTCTTTACATCCATTTGAAATAACTTAAAATCTTTAAATGAGGCATATGCTAAGGTCATCCGTATGGCTTCGAGCCGTGCTACGGGTGCAAAGGTTTCTTCAAAATCGATTCCCTCGATTTGAGTGTAACCTTGGGCAACTAACCTAGCCTTGTTTCTAACTACATTACCCGATTCATCCAACTTGTTCTTAAAGATCCATTTAGTGCCAATAGTTGGTCTATCTTGGGGCCTAGGAACAAGGTGCCAAACTTGATTGCGCTCAAATTGATTGAGCTCCTCTTGCATTGCAAGCAACCAATATGAATCGGCCTCGGCCTCGAGGACATTTTTAGGTTCTATGTGTGAAATAAAAGCAAAATTACCACAAAAATCTTGAATCTTAGAGCGAGTGGTTACCCCTTTTGATACTTCACCTATGACGAGGTCCTTGGGATGATGAGGATTGAATCTCCAATCCTTTGGTAGTGGTTGAGAAGGCTCCTCTTCATTTGCTTGATGTTCATTTCCTTGAGCCTCTTCCACTTTGGCTTCACTTCCATCACCATCCTTTGGCTTGTCTCCCATGGTAGAAGCATCCTCCAAGGTCACTTTCTCCAAGCCTTCATCTAAAGCATCAATTTCTACACAATTCTTAACAAACTTGTTAGATTCCTCAAATTTAACATGAATAGATTCCTCAATAGTCAAAGTTGACCTATTGAAGACTCTATAAGCCTTACTAGTATTTGAGTAACCTACAAAAATAGCCTCATATGATCTAGCATCAAATTTTTCCAAATTAATATTTGTATTTAAAACAAAACATTTGCAACCAAACACTTTGAAATAAGAAACATTAGGTTTTCTAGAAAAATACATCTCATAAGAAGTCTTAGTAGTATTTTTACATAGGAAAACACGATTTGCAATGTAACATGAAGTATGAACGGCCTCGGCCCACAAATAATGTGGTAGACCATATTCATTTAACATTGTCCTAGCCATCTCTTGTAAAGTACGATTTTTCCGCTCAACTACTCCATTTTGTTGTGGAGTTCTAGGACAAGAAAGTTCATGTTTTATTCCATGTTCCTCACAAAAAGTGGTAAAGGGAAGGTTAATGAACTCACCTCCTCTATCACTTCTTATTTTAATTATTGAGGAGTCATTTTCCTTTTCAACTCTTTTCTTAAAGGCTTGAAAATGTGAAAAGGTTTGACTTTTATGTTCAAGAAAATAAACCCAAGTAAAACGCGAAAAATCATCTACTAAAACATAAGCAAATCTACTCCCACTTAAACTTTTGGTTTGAGTTGGGCCAAATAAATCCATGTGAATTAGCTCTAATGGACGTGATGACATGATATCCTTAATTGATTTGAATGAGGACTTAGTTTGTTTCCCAAATTGACATGCGTCACAAACTCGGTCCTTTTCAAAGTTCAATGAAGGAATACCCTTCACCATTTCCTTAGAGTTAAGCCTAGAAATATGGTCAAATGAAACGTGGCCTAATCTCCTATGCCATAACCAAGAGTCGTCATCGAGGGCTTTAAAACATGTTATATTACAAGACATATTTAGCATATCAATCATATAAACATTGCTTTCACGAAAACCGGAAAATACACAAACATTAGAATTTTTGTCAATCACTTTACAAGAAACATTATCAAAAACAACATCAAAACCTTTATCACAAAGTTGACTAACACTCAAGAGATTATGCTTGAGGCCATCAACTAAAACCACATTTTCAATTAGAGGAGAGGTGCCAAGTTTTACATTACCAATACCGATGATTTTTCCCTTGGCGTCATCTCCGAAGGTGACGGTGCCACCTTCATGATATCTTGATAGGGTTGCAAAGTTGTTGATGTCCCAAGTCATGTGCCTTGAGCAACCGCTATCAAGATACCACAAACCTCTACGTCGTTGGGCTTTGGAAAGTACCTACATCATTTAAAACAATGGTTGACTTTGGTACCCAAACTTTCTTGGGTCCTTGAAAGTTAGTGTTACGAACCCAAACATTATGATGTGATGCACTTAGTCTATCATAACAAAAATTAGCTAAGTGTCCTTTCCGTCCACAATGTGAACATGAATACACTTTTCTATACATGAATGCATGGTGTGTATGTGAAGTGTGAGCATGCTTTGGGGGTTTACCATGATGCATAGGTTGTGTAGCATGTACATGAGCATGAGCATGAGCATGATGAATATTTTTCTTAGGAGCTTGTTTCTTAGGAAACATATTCTCCATCTTCTTCTTATCAAATTCACTACACTTTTTCAAAACAACATCTAATGAGTCTAATCTTTCCTTAAGCATGGCAATCTCATTAGAGTCTACAAATGGGGTCTTTCCTTTACAAGCAATCTTATATTTTTCAAAATCATTTTTAGTGGAAACTAAAGAAGAATGTAAATCATTATTTTCTTTAGAAAGATTTACAATTTGAATATTAAGTGATTCATTGTCCTTTTTCATTTTTAAATATTTCTTCTTTAAGAAATCATAATTACTAGAAAGTTCCATAAAGGCTTCTCCTAGCTCATCCATGGATAAATCATCATCAAGAAGAGTTGAGGGGGTTACCTTGCTTGTGCTCTCATTTGCCATGAAGCACATATTGGCGGTGTCGATCTCCTCCTCGGATTCACTTTCGTCATCCCATGTTGCTTTCATAGCCTTCTTCTTGTATGGCTTCTTGGATGAGGATGGCTTCACTTGGTCCGGACACTCCGCTACAATGTGTCCCGGCTTTTGGCAATTAAAGCAAATGATCTTCCTTTCTTCCTTGCCTCCTTGCCATCTCCTTCGTCCTTGGAACTTTGCCTTGTTGTACATCCTCCGGACGTTTTTGACTAGAAGTGAGAGCTCCTCGTCATCTTCTTCTTCATCATCTTCGTCGGAGTAAGTAGCATGACTTTTGAAGGCAATGGTCTTCTTTTTGGTAGGTGCCATGTCCTCCCTTGCCTTTCTCTCCATCTCATGGGTCTTCAAGTTCCCAATGAGTCCAATGAGCTCAATCTCATCTTTGTCATTGAGTTCCTTCAATGTTGTAGCTTTCACTTCCCATGATGGAGGAAGAGCCCGGATGATCTTTCTCACCCTTTGGTCATTGTTGATTTCTTCACCTAGAGAAGCAAGACCATTAGTAATCTTTGTAAACTTAGTAACCATATCATCTATGGTTTCATTCTCTTGCATGCAAAAATTTTCATATTGGGACCGAAGAAGGTCTATCTTGGCCCTCTTCACTTGTGATGTCCCCTCATGTGTTACTAGCAAATGGGTCCAAATCTCATAGGCGGATTTGCAATGGATGACTCTAGCTATGTCATCATCATTGAGGGCTTGTAGGAGTGCATAATGAGCCCTAGCATTGGCATCAAACTCCTTGGTCTCAATTTCGGACCAAGTAGATTCATCACCGGGGGGTACACTAAATTGTTTAGTCACGGCCTTTGCAACTCGACTACCTAGAGATTGCAAGAAAATGGTCATCTTAACCTTCCATATGGGAAAGTTAAGTCCATCAAACTTAGGGGGTGTCTTAATACCATCGGCCATGTTTACTATGTGGAAATGAATGAAATGATTAGCAATATGAGGATCTCTCTAAGGTTGTTAAGCCAAATCCTAGAGTCCAAGCTCTGATACCAATTGAAATACACCTAGAGGGGGGTGAATAGGTGTAATTGCTAATCTAATGCTCTTTTTAAATTTTACTTAAGTGAGTGATGCAACGATCTCTCAAAACACGACTAAGAGCCGAATACCCCTTGCGAGGTTCTGAACTCCTTCCTCCCAATTCCCCTTAAATGGGTTAGAGGTGCGCAATGCAACCGTGTTGTATTGAGGTGTGATCGAACAATTCCAAGTATGAAATGCGATGATGAAATGCACACAAGTAATATAGCAAGAAATATTGAAAGCAAGGAAAATAAACAAGTAAGGATAGCACAAATAAAAGTTAGTTCACAAGCAATAGATTGGAAGTAATTTAAAGCAAGAAATTAAGCAAGAAGAACGCCAAGCCAATCGCAAACAAAGTGATTTGTTTCGAGGTTCGAGCCCGTAGCTCTAGTCCCCGCCTTCACCTCCGTGAAGGGTTTCCACTATCCCCTTAGGATCCCGTACAAGTTAGGCCTCCAAAGACCTCAAGCCCGTAGCTTCACCTTACAAAGAGATTCCCCTTAGGAACTTGTCTCCACAAGAACAAAGGATTACAAATTTGTGATCTCAACTAGACCACAACACTCTTTCTCTTTTACAAACACTCTCACACTTTTACAACTTCACCTATAGAAAGAATATGAAATTTTTGGCTCTATGAAGTGTTTGTGAGAAAAGCTTCAGTTGTAGAGTGATATTAAGAATCAAACAACAACTGAAAAATCAAACTTAAAAGAATGGAAATGAAAGCTTTAAACTATTTTTCTCTTTCTCTTGAAAACAATGAAAACTTGTATTTTTCTTGGTGTATAACTAAGGCCTATTTCCCACTATTTATAGGGAGAGAATAGGTTAAAAAACTCTGATTTTTCCAGCTAATATCACCTGCAAAAGCACCCCAACAACCCTCTAAAAAGTCTGTTAAAACAGAAAATAAAACAGTTTTTCAGAACAGCCCAAAGAGGAAAGAGCCGTTGGAGGTGTTGCAGGCCTACCGGTCGACTGCCGGTCGACCGGGACCCTGCTGGCAAAAGAGCCGTTATGGCTCCGGTCGACTGCCGGTCGACCGATCTCAAGAGAGGAAACACAGTTTCCTTCTACCGGTCGACCGACCCAGTCGACCGGAAAGATACAGAGAGCAAACGTCTGATTTCGGTCGACCGGTCTGTTGGTCCGGTCGACCGACAGACATGCACAACTTGTGCATGTCCGGACACAGCAGCCGGTCGACTGGGCCGGTCGACCGGTCTGCCTGGAAAACTGTTTTTCTGGGCAGATTTTAAGATAGAAAATTTTGTATAAAATCTTTAAAAATCTGAAGCTAAGTTTTATGCTGAAAATAGTTTATATACATGTATTTAAACAAGTTTTTGAAGATGTAAAGCTTTGGGTACATGTATGTATAAACTAAGGCATAAACCTAGAAATAAATATTTTGAAAACATAGAAACATACAAAACAAATGTGTGTGCAAATCCTAGAGCCAAATTTCACATATTCTATCTTTACAAAACTAAACTTACAAACTACAACGGTCTTCAAGACTTCAACTTGAGCTATCTTCTCTTGATCTTCAATATTGCACTTAGAGCCCAATTTGACTTGTCTTGAGTCCAAAAGCTTGTATTTGAGTCCAAAAACTTTGTATATGAGTGAGAGTACTTCTAGTATGATAATAAACCTGAAACACACTTAAATAACAAATAATATTAGTACCAATAACTAATATGTTTTGTAATCATCAAAATACACTAAACATGGGTTGATTGTAACCTTGGGCCAACAACATTATTATTAGTACCATTTATACGATCATAACAAAATTTAGCTAGATGACCATTTCGACCACAACAAGTACATTTATAAAATCTCCCATACTTGAAGCATAATGTGCATGATGAACATGTGGTTTATGAGCATGGTGAACATGTGGTGTATGAACATGCTTGGTGTGTGTTTTAGAAGTGTGAGCATGTGAAGTATGAATGTGTTTCTTTGAAGCATTTTTCTTTGAAAACATGTCTTCTAATTTAGCTTTGTTGAACTAACATTCTTTTAAAATATTTTCAAATTGTTGATTTAAGTTTGTAAAATAGAAATTTCATTTTCATCAATCTTGAGAAACTTAGCTTTACATGAAACCTTGTATGCATCAAACTCCTTTTGTGTTGATAAAAGAGTGGAAGACAAATCATCTTTTTCTTTGGAAAAAATAATAATTTTGTTTTGAAGAACTTCATTTTCCTTTTTCATTGTTTGACAATTTTTCTTTAAAGAATCATAATTGACTGAAAGTTCTAGAAAAGCATTTAATAATTCATCTTTAGTTACTCCACTATCATCAAAAGATGGTTTAGAATTTACCTTGGGTGTGTTTGCCATAAAACACACGTTTGAAGTGTCCACCTCCTCTTCGGATTCACTTTCTGAATCCCAAGTGGCTTTGAGAGCTTTCTTCACAAATGGCTTCTTTTGCCTGATAGAAGAAGATATCTTGTTTCTGAAATCTGGACATTCGGCCATGATATGTCCGAGTTTCTGACAGTTGAAGCAAATGATTTTCTTTTCCTCCTTCCCTTGCTGTCGTCTCCTATGGTTGTATTTTTCATTGTTGTATGCTCTTATTACATTTCTTTTTAGGAGAGATAGCTCTTCATCATCATCTTCTTCTTCTTCTTCTTCATCGTCGGAACTGGCAGGAGTAGACTTGAAAGCGTAGTCTTTTTCTTTTGTGGCGCGATTTCTTCTCTTGCCTTTTTTTCCATCTCATGGGTCTTAAAGTTGCCGATAAGACCAATGAGCTCCATCTCATCTTTATCGTTCAACTCCTTCAATGTGGTAGCTTTTACTTCCCAAGACGGTGGAAGTGCGCGAATAACCTTCGGACCTTTTGATCATCGTTGATTTCATCACCTAGAGAAGCAAGACTATTAGTAATTTTGGTAAACTTTGTAATCATTTCATCAATAGATTCATTTTCATGCATTTTAAAGTTTTCATATTGGGAACGCAAGAGATCAATTTTAGCTTTCTTGACTTATGATGTTCCCTCATGAGTGACCAATAAGTGTTCCCAAGTCTCATAGGCGGATTTACAATGAATGACCCTTGTCATGTCATCCTCATTCAATGCTAAAAGTAAGGCATTTTGAGCCTTTGAATTAGCCTCATATTCCTTGGAGGCAAGGTAAGACCAAGTGCCCTCCTCACCGGTGGGTGCACTATAGTGTTTGGTCACTGCCTTTGCAACCCAGCATCCTAGGGATTGCAAAAATACGGTCATCCTAACTTTCCATATGGGAAAGTTAAGGCCATCAAACTTGGGAGGGATCCTAATACTGTCGGCCATTTTTACTGGTGAATGAATGAAGAATTTTATATAATGATTAGCAAATTAGGATCTCTCTAAGGATGTTAAGACAAAAACTAGAGACCTTGCTCTGATACCAATCGAAATTACACTTAGAGGGGGTGAATAGGTGTAAGGCTAATCAAATCAAAATCCAATGTAAAATAAAAATGATATGTTGCAAATGATCACTCAAAGCAAGATTAGAAACCGTATGCCCTGTGAAGGGTTCTGAACTTTTTCCTCGTGATTCCTCTAGATAAGAGTTTGAGGTGCTCAATGCAATCTTATTGTAAGAGTATAGATCGATAATAAATGAATGAAAATAAAGTAGATAAGAGGCAAGAAATTAATTGCAAACAAAGAGATTTGTTTCGAGGTTCGAGCCACCGCTCTACGTCCCCGCCTTCACCACCGCGAAGGATTTTCAATCCACTAGAACTTTCCACCAAAGAAATTACAACCACTATGGAGTATACAACTCCCCAACACACTCCTCTAGTCCAGAGTTAGCGTAGCAACAATTACAATAAGCACTAGGTGATTAAAAGATCACAAACTCTTTTTTGAAAATACTTCTTTACAAAAACCCTAGAGAATAATATATAAGATTGAATCTTTAGGTTTTGTAAATGAAATTTGAAAATAGAAGAGAGATTTTCAGAACCAAAACTTTAAGAGATTTTCAGAGTGTAAAAGCACAAAATCTGAAATAAATTTTTTTTCTCAAGTAAGTACAAAACTTTGAATCTTTTCAAATTGTTGTTATGAAAACCTCTACCCTAATGACCCCTATATATAGATTTTAGGAAGAGCAGACTTAGAATAGTTTTACTCGCATAAAAGAGGAATAAATTGACCCTCAAAATCAACTATCCACGTTTTATTTTTAAACATGTTTTAAAAATAACTAAAACAAAACAGTTAGAACTGCTATTCTGGCAGACTAGCGGTCGACCGGCCGGTCGACCGGTAGATTCAAAAATATGATCGTTAGGACTCTCCGGTCGACCGATCGGTCGACCGTAACAAACTGAGAGTTGACTGCTCACAGTCGGTCGACCGCCCGGTCGACCGCAACAGGGACCGGTCGACCGCCCGATCGATCGGGAACGTGCACAACGTGCACAACCCCAATTGCCAGAACTCCGATCGACCGTGCGGTCGACCGTTCTGGCCTGTAATAGGCACGGTCGACTGCCCGGTCGACCGACCTTGGCCAAAACAGTTTTAGAAAAATCTTTTTGAAGATATGTAAAATTTTGAAATATTTTTGTTTGGATTTTGGAAGATAGGAAATATACATAGCAACTAGATATAAGTTCAAAACTTGATAAAAAAAATATTTTAAAAAATTTTAGAACCAAAATCATACTTTAAAAAAATGTGCATTTTGGTGTGTGTGTGTATTTTTTGAGCTTCAACCATATATACTAATCTTTAACAAAAAACTATTTACAAGATGAGTCTACAAGCAGGCGTCTCTGAAACTTGATGTTGAGTAGTAATAGAACTAGAGCCTAATATCCCATGCTTGAGCCATCCATACTTGTACCAACCTGAAATTCATTCTTGAACTTCTATTAGTCCCAAATAGCTTTTATATGGTTTGTTATCATCAAAACACATAACCCGAGGATTGTAACCTTTGGGCCAACAGTTTTAGAATTTGTGGTGAAATTGTGAGTCCATCAGACTTTGTGATTGTTGCTCGGACTCACGCATACTCATTTCCAAGATTGATGGTTTTCTATTTTGAACTGGTGGAACTGAGTATGAATCTTGAAAATATTGTGGAATTGGGGAGGCCTTAAATTTTCGTTCGGCCTCCTGCATGGCTTCTATACTCTTTTCTAGCAAGAATTTTTCTTCAATGGGTTTGTCTAGAAAAGGAGTATAGGAAGCAAAATCAGGAAATAAATATTGTAAAAATTGTGGACAAGGTGGATAAGCAGGACAAGTTGGTTGAAAATTGAACTCGTGGGAGGTGAATCCCCTTGACTCTGTGAAGAGTTGGAATTAATTTGATAATTATAGTCATAAGATTGAGGGCATGAGTTGTATTGATTCGGATAAGACCAGTCCAGCACACTAGATTGGTTAAAGTTATGATATGCCGGGTTGGTAATATCCGTAAAAGTGGTCGGGGTGTAACATGAATTACCATTAAAATTGGAAAAATTATTGTTGTAAGCCATATCACACAAGAAATGTCAAACACAAACAAATAAAACAAACAAATAAGCAAACAAATAAAAATCTAACCTAAGTTAGTAGATCTTTGACCTAGACGACTCCTAACCGGTTAGACTGTCCACATGGGGTATATTGCTGAATCTGACCACAAGTTAATCGGCCAGGTAGGGGCAAGATCGGTGGGAGGTATCTGTGCCTAAGTAACGGGTCTATTATGACAAACCACCAACCTTGGGGATTTGGCCCTCAATCCCCAACCTTAGATACTGATTTGGTAAGAGTCAAATTCAAATCAACTTTCCGCTTAGGTCAGTCTCTTATATAAGTTCGAGATGTCCCTAGGGCCAACACCTACTCAGTTTTAGTTAGGTTGTTTAGTGAGTGAGGAGATGGTTGCGGGCTAAGGGAGGGTAATGACTTCCCCACCTTATCTTGTTTATAGAACAAGCCCTTAAGATTGATTGTGCAAAGTGTGCAAGATATAGAAAAGTAACATTCATAAGCAAATATCACCCAAAAATGTTTCCTAAACTATATGCTATGCATACGTACTGTTTGCTCCAGCACTCTTCAACAGTAATGTAAAATGTAAACAAATTAGACACGTGCCTAAATGCAAGTCTAAACCATTTTTAGCATTTAACAAACATCATTTTACTGTTGAGGTTAGAAAGTATGTACAATGAGACAAACAAGAAAAAAAATAACTACAAAATTTTAGCTTTGCAATTTAGCCAACCTGCAAAAATATAGGTTAGTAGTTCACTCAGATTGTCACTGAAATGTAGCAAATCTGAGGGCTTCTGGGCTCTGCTTTCTTGAGCAGAGTCCAGGGCCGCTTATATGTCCACTGTAGCAAAAATTTCTTTGTTGTTGAACCTGTACACCAATAACAAAGAAGAAGGTTAACCAAAAATATAAACTTAAAAAGAGAATTTCTTACCGTCCCTCCCCGGCAACAGCGCCAAAATTTGAATGAGGTTTTAACTGAACACAAAAATACAGAATTTCAGAACTTAGAATAAAGAGTGCAAGTACTCAATACTACCACAATAACAAGTGGCTATGCGGGTCATGATCCACAAGGAGGGACTAGCGATGGAAGCTTTTTTAGCAAGTAATCTTTTAAGTTACATTCAATGGTTAAAGATCTTCTTTTAGTTCTTTTAAAGAAAAGAGAAAAATGGAATTACAGTTAAGTTAGGAAGAAGGTGGTAGATTGAGAAGGTGGAGAAAATAGAAAATAGATATATACAAAGAAATCAAAAAGAGTGATAAAGGAGTTGGGTGTTGATGGTGTTGGTAATCTAAACTAAAAATTGAAAGAAAGAAAATTAAAACCTAAAAAACTTACTTACCTCTTCGGCGCCTGCTTACCTTTTACCCGTATCGACGATGTACCTTTGTTTGAAGGTGAGCGAAGTATGACAAATAGGATCTTCTCCATTTCTGATTTACACTATGAAATGAAAGGGCAAGCTACACTACCATAGAAATGGATATCCATCACCATAAGCCATCAACGACACTTGCAAGGGCAAGGTAACTTCGAAGCTATCGGATTCATTTGGATCTACAAACACAGAAGAAGGAAGCAAACGAAACGTAAACAACAATAGAAAAGAAAAGAAAACTTCGATTCGATTCAAATAACAATGAAAGAAAGGATCACTTACACTGGTGACCCTCAGTACTAGTTTGTTCTCATTCCTCCATGAAAGTCTCCTCTCCTTTCAGTTACATAAAAGAAAACTAAAAACCTAAGTTACAAACTACAGTATAGCCTAAATTTTACTCTCTGCTTGGTCGTTTCCTCTGGTCTATAAAAAACTCAGTATTTATAGGCAAAACCTAACGGGGAGGAGTGTACGAAGATAGGGGGAGCAAACGCTCCCACAACAAAAGTAACCAAGCCGTGAAAACACGACTTTGGCCGTGTTTTTGCAGCCATGATGTGGTGGCACTCCTTCGTTTGGTGATTCATCTTTATCTCTTGCTGGTTTTCCCGTTTCAGCTGCTGGATTTGACGAAACTGCCTTTGATTTTTGGCTTTAACCGATTGATTTGAGAAGATTTATTTTAACCAGTTTTTAACTTCTCTGATTTGCCATAATCTGCCCTAATTTTTTGATTTTGAAGTAATTCTGAATTAAATCAAAATTTTGATGGGCTTTTGGGCTCGTTTCTCTTTCCTTTCCTTTAGCAATGGGCCTGCAAATAAATTAGACAATAATTAGGATTAAAAGCAGAGTTTATTATATAATAAGTATAAGAATGTGACAATAAATGTGCAATATATGTGGCCGATCATATGCATGTGTGGAGATGTATAAATAATAAGTATATATAAGAGTGCATTTATGTGTATGTGTATGTATAATCGTATATATGTATGTATATAAATGTATGTATGCATGTATCACGTGTGTTAAAAATGTATGTATGTGTGTATGGGTATATTTATATGTGTGTGAATATATATCATGTGTTAGTGTGTATGCATGAATGTATGTTGTGTATAGACCAATGCATGTGTATATTTATGTTCATGTGAGTTCATGTGTTTGGTTGCGTGATGTAGCGATTCGGACTTGTTCGTGCAATCTAAACTCGGTAACGAAAAATTCAGATTTATGCCCGTTATGGACCCGACACACCGACGATTCGAAGACTGACATACGAGGTGATCCAGAGATCTGTATCAGTTCGTGCAGTGAAGACCAGATGGCTATTCAGACCCAAAACCGCGTTATTTCATGTCAGTGTTTGCTTTTGTATTATTACTTATTTACCGTTGTCATTGGTTGTTTGTATGATTACTCATATCATTTCATGTGAGCATTTGGCTTATTTTATTAGTATAGTTATTTATATCATTTCATGTGATATCAGTGAGTGTTCATTTTATTTGTATAGTTTATTTGAGTGTTTATCTGCGTCATTTCATGTGTTGTTGTTTGCCACTTTGACTTTAGATTAGTTGTGGTATATCTTACACTGGACTTGATCTTGTAATTGACCTAATTATGATTAGTGACTTTATATCTCTAGCATTCAGATGTTAACTATTAGTTACCAGTTATCAATCGTCAGATATTAGTTTTTAATTATTCAGTTATCGGCTATTATTGATGTCATCAGTTGCTGGAGATATCCAACCACTATTTCATTTTAATAATAACTTATATTGTTACTTGTTAATAAAAGATATCATAACCTGGGAAACTGGGGTAATTACCTAATAATGCATGTCATGTATTTTTTCAAGGACTAGTTATGGTATACCAAGTTTAGATTTCACCATAGGAAACTAAGGTAGTACTGGCTACCTAGTTATTCAATTATTCATTACTCAGTTATTAGGGTTATGCTCAGACTATGGCGCCACACCAGTTATGCTTTTGTGTAGAGCTGTGGTTTTTAGTTATTTGGGCCTTGCGATCTATCCTGATTCAGTGCCAGAAATATTAGACCGTGGTACCAGGCATGCACGGTACCCTTTCAAAACACATACACTACATTGGTAGGCAGTTACAACAATGATAATTTTAT
Source organism: Agave tequilana (assembly GCA_038442645.1). Lineage (NCBI taxonomy): Eukaryota > Viridiplantae > Streptophyta > Magnoliopsida > Asparagales > Asparagaceae > Agave > Agave tequilana. The sequence continues at coordinate 27,566 of JAVJIF010029774.1, read as the reverse complement.
TTGATATATGGAAAAATAGCTGTAGTATGGGACGCAGCTAAGTACTACTTTAGTTAGGTTAATAATAACCAATAAGACTAGTGACATATGCTAGGTTACACATGTTGACGTCGGTTGTTTGTTTTATCAGTGGTGTTCTTTTACCTACAAACTTGTCCATGTTATTATTCAGTTATCTTTTATTTACATTTTAGACATGTTATTATTATATACACACTGTTTATATGCATGAGCACCTTTTCTTTTTTTTTTTACACACTCATTGGGTCACTTTCTGATGACCCTGGATTTGCACGTCCAAATTGGATATTTTATTTAATTGATCAAGCGTTCGTCAGGATCATAGTCTTCGCGAGAAGCCTAAAGTTAATCATCGGTATTTCTGTTTTCTTTTCTTCTGTTGATTCCGTATTCTCTATGTATCAGCCTTAGTTATCATCATATTTCATTTCTATGTTCATTGTTACCACGTGTGAACATTTATATATGTATTACAATGATTGTGACTTATTATAGTTTATTTTTATAGCTTGTTCGGGTCACTTAAGGCTTAGAGCATATACGTGGGGTATTTTCCTCGCGTATATGCGTCGCCGGCTCGCGTCGCATCTCCGCTCCAGTATATTTTTGGAAGCAGAGCGTGACACTTGATAAGGAGTATATGAAACTGGTTGTTGGTAAGGTGGTTGACCATATGACTTTGGGGAGTTGTATCCCCACTGACTCGGTGAAGAGTGGTGATGATAATTTCAATCTTGTTCAAAGTACTTGGACTAGGGCATATATTGATTCAGATAAGACCAATTCGACATACTTAGTTAGTTTAAAGTTATGAAATACCGGGTTGGTAATGTCCGAGTCAAAAAAGGTCAGGGTGAAGTATGGATCATTATATGCATTGGAACACTTGTCATTGCAATCCATATTACACATGAATTGTCAAAAACAAAATAACAAACAAGAAAGAAAAATCTATCCTAACTTAGGGTAGACTTAGACCTAGACGACTCCTACTTGGTTAGACTGTCTACGGGACGTGTATTGCAACAATCTGATCATAAGTTAATTAGCCAGGTAGGGGAGGTATTCATGCCTAAGCAACATGACTAATTATGTCAAACCACTATTCTTCTAGGTTTCGCCTCTCAATCCCCAACCTTGAGCACCGATTTGACAAGAGTCAAACTCTAACAACTTCCCCCTTAGGTTAATCTCCTAAATGAGTCCGAGATGTCTCTAGGGCCAACGTCTACTTAGTTTTAGTTAGGATTTGGTTAGTGAGTAAGGAGATGATTTTCGGGCTAAGAAAGGGTAATGACTTATCTACCTTATCTTGTTTATAGGACAATCCCTTAATTTATTTTAGTGGTCGTATGCATGTATATAGCTAAATAACACTCAAGCAATTAATCATACAAGTGTGTTTCTTAAGCTACATGTAATGTAAACATACCTTTGCTCCAACACTCCTCAACAGTAAAAAATGTAATGAATTAAACAAATATCTAAAATGCATTATCTAACCATTTTTAGCACTTACAAGTACAAATTATTGTTGGATTAAATACAGTGCGCAAAACAAAATAAAAAAATCTAATAGATGTAGGACCTGTATTTTGCAGGGTGGAAACACCTTCAAAAAATTCAATCAGTAGTTCACCTCCTTGGCCGCGCAAACGCAGCTTTGGCCGTATTTTCGCGGTAGAAAGGAGGGCTCTGTTGCTCTGCCTTCTTGGGCGGAGGTGCAGAGTAGCAAAATATCAGCTTTTAGGTTTCTGAATTCAGCCCCTACACACAAAAATAGAGAAGAAAGTTAAACCATTAGTAAACATAAGAAAAAACTTACCGTCTCTCCCCGACGCCAAAACTTGATCGAGTCTGATCTGTGCACAGAAAAGACGAAGTTTAGAAATAAAGATTAAGAAGTGTAAGGTTGCTCAATGCTACCGCTATAGCAAGTGGCTATGCGGGTCGTAATCCACAAGAAGGGAAAGCGATAGAAGTATTTTTGGTATTCTTTTAAGTTACTAAAACTGATTAAAGATCTTCTTTATTTTTGAAAGAAAAGGAAAAAAAACTAGGTTAAGTTAGAAAGAAAGTGAAAAACAGAAGATGGTGCTGGTATTTTAGTTGAAAGAAGAATTATTTTAAAAATAGAGAATGAAAAGAATAAAGAAGAAGAAAAGCATTGATTTTTAAAGTCATTTTTAAAACTTAGAAATTAACAGAAAGAAAGAAAAGATTTAAAAGTATAATTACCTCTTATGTCGATTAACGTACCTTGGAGTAAAGTAAAGGAAAATAAGCAAAAGGAATAACATAGAAGCAGCGATCAACTAAACTGAGTAATAATGAAGAAAAGTGAAAAAGTTATATTGACTGTCACTCTCAATACAACTTTCTTTAAAGAAGATTACATGTAGTGTCACTCTAAACACAATTCTTCCTCTCTTTCTTTAGAAAACTCTATCTAAACTAAGCTATAAAGAAAATAAAATTATATAAAAAGAGAAAGAAAAACTTAAACTAAACTAAAACAAAAACTTAGCCTAAGATCTCTCTCTGCAATGTGGTGCCCCTTTGCCTTCTGAAGTGGTGATAGTTATAGGTTGAGATGGATAAGGGAGAGCCTGCTTGAAGATAAGACCAAATTGCTAGCCTAACAGAAAAGATCTTCTGATAAAGTTGGAGATCAGATTGAGATATGAACAAAATCGCTTGCCCAACAAAAAAGATCTTCTGATAATATCTCCTTTGAATCTCTGGATTTAACAATATCCCTTTGATTCTTCAAGCTAACCAAATTGATTCTTCTAAATCCGATTTTAACTTTATTTATTTAGCTTTATCTTTTCTCACTCCATTAAGAGAAACCTGCAAATAAGACATTAAGACAAAAAAATTAGCAGGATTTATTATAGGATAAATGTAGGAATGTAATAAAAAAAATGCAAAATACGTGTACGATTATTAAGCTCGCACCTGTTCTGAAGAATTTCTCCCTCTAGTCGGCTTAGGCTTGAAAGGAGATTTAACATCAGTTGCCAGAGTGTCCCTTCTTATCGGTTAAGAAGATGATTCTGGAGCGTGTCGCATTGGTTTCTCTAGTTTTGACTTACTCTCTTTTTCTTCGGCCTTGACCCAGGGGTCAAACTCCTCCTCTTATGTAGGCTGTCTAAAAATCATTGAAGACAAGTCCTCAAATGTGAACCTTACTCAAATGCAAAGGTCGCATTTTCAGTTCAAACGTGAACATTGTGTCTAATGTTAAACACGAGCCTGACTCTGCCCAGTGTTCTAACTCAAACACGGAGCTCAACCAAGCCCGCATCTCAACTTAAGCGCGAGCCTACAAAGCGCGCGTATCAACTCAAATGCAAAAGCTCAACCAAGCCCGCGTATCAACTCAAATGCAAAAGCTCAACCAAGCCTTCTTCAAAAGTGGCTTGTGCCATTGCTCAAAGTGCTGTGTCCAGCTAGTTTTTAAAAACCTCCCGTGTAGCCCACATGGCCCGCGTCAACGTCTCTCAGGAGACCCGCAGGGCCAGTTTGCCAGCTCACAGCAATGAAGGCCAGTCCATCTATCTCTCTCTTCTCCAGATTCTGCAATTCTAGGTTATCAGGGGTTCCTTAATGCTCCTGAGGCTCAACCGGAATGTTGAACGTCGGCGAAGACGTCGCGCCGTCGACAACAAATTAAAGATTATGCGGTTGCAATCTATTTTATAAATACAAAACATGAGGCTTAGACCCGTGTTTCTTCGAAGCAACGTAAGACCCGTGTTCTTCAAACACGCGTCTCGATGCCCAAACGCGATCCGCATTTTTGCTCCAAATGCGAGAGCCGCGTCTGTGCAAATGCAGAACGCGAGCCTCAGACCCGCGTTTCTCTGAAGCAACATGAGACCTACATTCTTCAAATGCGCGTCTCAATGCCCAAGCGCGAGGCTCATGTTTTAGTCCCAAAATGCGAGATCACATCGAGTCTGTGCCATAATGTGATTCCCGCGAAGTTCGCATTTTGCAGTAGACTCTGCCAAAATGCGAGGCTAAAACCGTGTAACACCCCACTCCCAAAATACGTACTTAGTTGCTTATTCAGATTTCTCAATCATATATTTTTGATTTACTTCCTGTACGTGTTTCATATTATGCATTATTTATATGATCGCTTTGCCTTGGATTCGGATTCGTGAACTCGGAGTCAGCCCTAGTCTGAACCGGGGACCCGATCCTAGTATATTGCTCGAATTGGTCTTTTCGCTATTCTGATTTAACTGATTTCAGTTTCAAATATTATTTTCCAATATTTTAGATTTTCTATGATTTTCTGGATTTTTTCTGAATTAAATTGAAAATATTCAAAACCAATGTCGACCAGTGCCGCTGACTGATTCTCGGATTTTTAATTTACAAATGGAGTTAAATTTCTAGAAACAATTTTTCACATTATTTCTTAAAAGCACATTTTCTATTTAAATACTTTTCCTGAGAATTTTCTAAATTTATCAAAATTCCACCGGGTTTGGTGTCGGCCAGTATCGCTGGTTGATTCCAGGATTTTTTGTTTACAATAGGAATTGAATTTCTAGATTTTGATTTTACATTATTTCTTAGAATCATATTTTCTTTTTTTATGCATTTTCTGGAATTTTTCAGAATTTATCAAAATCCGGCCGACCCGGTGTAGACCAGTGTCGACGGTTGACTTCAAGATTTTTATTTTGAAAATAAAATTGAATCTCTGAAAACTAATCTCTCCAAACATGTTAAAATAATATTTATTATTTTTTAGAATTTTTGGAAAGCTTTCCGAGTTACTTTATTTTTTGGGCTTTTCTGAAGTTTTTCGGTGTTTTCTCCGATACCAGAATTTTATCTTGATATTTTTCTTTTCTCTTTTTCTATTTTCACTCTCCTCGCCAACACGAGGCTCACCAAACATGGATTTAATCTTTAATGCAGATATTCTCTCCATTTTGTAATTTATGGTTAAAGTCCATCAAGTCATTATGACTTTTGTCTCTTCTGTCAAACGAGATTCTCACGTTTTTCCTTTAGGACGCAGCCTTTATCCCCGCGTCTGGGCAATTGGCAGACACATGTCTGATTTAGTGAGACGCGGCCTCATTTTTTTGAATGAGACGCAAGTCACATTGGTTGATGTCAAACTTGCAATATCTCCAACTCCCTTATATATACCCCCTTCTTTTCCTCTCTCCATTATTTTCCTCCTCCTTCTTTACACCAGCAGCAACCAGCAGCAAACGCAGCCATGGCCTGTGCCTTGGCTGGCGACCCTCTCCACCCTCCATCTCCACCAACTCCTCCACCATTCTCTCCTCCATCTCCCCTCTATTCCAACAACAACAACAACAACAACCATAACCTCAACTCCAACCACCAATATCACCTCCTTCTGTTGGCCCAGAGGCCTTCCACTCTAGTTTTGATGATGATTAACTCATGTAGTTATGTTTACTAATAATCTTGTGATTTTAAGTTTCAGATCATTTAGTAAGATATTAGTTGGTGATTAGCTTCAACAAGGAGTTTAGAAGCTTTTCATGGTGATTCCAGTGCCCGAGCATCAAGATCATACCTTTGCACTCGGTGGATCACGTTTGGGATCGAGTCGGCTTGAAGATTGAAGATCGTCAAGAAGACTTAGGTATCCTAGTTTAGTTTAGTGTGTTTTAGATCCATTTGTAAAGTTTAGAATAGTTGATATGCTCAAGTGCACAATACACACACGTTTCATGATTTGGATTTGGTTTTCATGAATAGTTTGATCAAAAACAAGTTTACATGGTTTTTATGTATATTAGATATGTTCTATATACATTCATGCTTCATATCTTAGACAAACTTATTTTGATATGTCTATTCATGAGTTTTAGAAAAAATCAGATTTTCTATTGAGAAAAATTCAAGTTTGATAAAATACAGTTTTTGGTTTTTGGTAAAATTTGCAAGACACAAAAATAGTTCAAATTGCTTGATATTTGAGTTGAAATTTTTATCACATGTTTATATATCAATGCAAAATGTTAAAACTATTTTTGGGGATTTTTTCAAGACTTAAAAGAATTTTTAGAAATATGTTTAACTTTTTTTCTGACCCAGTTTCTGACCCAGACTGTGGCTGACAGGCCAGGTCGGTCGACCGCACCAAAGGCCGATCGACCGTTGCGGTCGACCGACGTGCACAGCCATGTGCACGTCTGGCAGACAATGGGCCGGTCGGCCGGACGGTTGGCCGGACCAGAGAGCTTTGCTCTCTGTATCTGGGCGGTCGACCGGGACGGCCCAACTGTCATATTTATGACCGTTGGCGGTCGACCGGGCCGGTCGACCGCCAGCCTGTCAGGCTGACAGATCAGCTAACGGCTAGTTTTCTGTTTGGGCTATAAATACCCCATCTCTTTGGGGATTTTGATAAGACTTTTGACAAGAAAATTTTTCCCACTTTCTGATTTTAAAAGTAGTTTTCAAAAGTGTTTTAGAGCTAAAGGATTTCATCTTTATTGTTTTTCAAGGGTTTTGGAAAATCAAAGAAAACTAGGTTTTTGGGATATTGTTTTGGATTTTCATTTCTATCATCTACAAGAGATTTCCCAAGTAGTTTTTCTTTGTTACTTGATTTCCAAAACACCTTGATATCCACTTGAGCTATATCTTCTATCCTATTCTATAGGATCTTTTGTTTGTGGAAAAAGATAGATTGTTTGTGGTTGAAAGAAACCACTTGTTGTAAAAACCCTTGCTTTGTTGGGTTGCTCCCTCTTTGGTAGAGGTTGAGGATTGTGGTTTGCTCCCTCTAGTGAGAGGTGGAGTTGTGGTGTTTGGATCCCTCTTCGGTAGAGGTGATTGTGTTTGTTGTTGGCTACGGGCCTTATCCCTCTTCGGTAGAGGTGGATTGTGGTTGTATTGCCTCGGTGGCATTGTAAGATTGAGAGAGGAGTTCGGTACTCCTTAGTGGATTAGAAATCCTTCTCGGTGAAGGCGGGGACGTAGAGCTAGGGGCTCGAACCTCGAAACATATCTTTGTGTTTGCGTTTGATCCATTATCTCTAAACTCTCTCTTTACATTTGTGCATTGCATTATTCATATTGCCATATCATTCATATGCTTGTGTTGTCCTTGCATCTAATCATATTGCTTATCCTTACATGCTTGGATTGCTTGTGTGTGCCTCACTTATACTTAACCACAAGAGCTTCATATAGCACCTCAACCCTTATCTAGGGGAATCAAGAGGAGTTAGTCCAGAGCCCTTCACGGGGAATTCGGCTACACTTGTTGGTTGTATTAAGTTTGTGCAAATTTGTCTTAGCTTCCGCATTTAGTTTCTAGATTAGCATAATCACCTATTCACCCCCCTTAGGTGGTTTTCAATTGGTATCAGAGCCTACGCTCCTGATACTTAGGTTTAACAACCTAGGAGTGAGATCTTGGTTTAGCTAATCTATCATTTGCATTTGCACATATTCTTGTTTGCACACATATAGTTTGGACCCATGGACTTTATGACCCCACCTATGTTTGATGCTTCCAACATTGTTGTTTGGAAGACTAGGATGTCCATTTACCTACAAGCCCTAGAATATAAGGTTCACCTTGCCATTACCAAGGAATCCTACCTTGTGATTGCAAGCATATAGAGGCCAATGCACTAGCCCTTGAGGCTATTAGAAGCACGCTTTCAAATGAATATCTTATGCATGTTTCTAACCTTGATTCCGCCTTTGCAGTGTGGAACAAGTTGACCACAACCACCACCTCCAAGCTTCAATTGCCAATCCAATAGGAGGAGTCTAGTGGAGAATCCGAGTCTCAATGCTATATGGTCCAAGGGAATGACTCCCTTGAGGTACAATCAGAATCTCAACTAGATAGTTTTGATTCTAGTTCTTCATGTGATGAATTTGTTGATGCCCATGCTTTGAATGAAGAACTATCCATTGTTTGTGAAAAATTAATAGAAAAATATAATGTTTTGAAAAAGAAGACTTTAGCTTAAATAAAGAAAATGAAAATTGTCTTCTAAACTTGACAAGGTTTTGCAAGAGAAGGTTGAGGTCTATAATGAAAGGATTCATTGAGATCTCAACTAGACCTTGCTCTAAAAGAAAATAAAGTTTTAAAATCTAAAAATGATTGTGAAATAATTTTGAAGAAAAATGAAAACTTGTCTTCAAAAGTTAGTTTTGTTTTAAAAGAAAATGACTCTTTGAAAATAAAGATTGCTTCTATTTCTAAGAATTTAGAAGATTATTTAAAGAAAAATAATTCTTTGCAAAATAAAATTGATTCTCATGTTTGCCATGCTAGAGTAGCTTCACATAGTTCACCCATTGCATGTGCCACCTCTTCTTTAATTAATAATGATATATCCATGCTTAAGAAGAGTGTAGATTGTTTGGGCTCCACTTTGAGCCAATGTGCCAAGAGCCATACACGTTTGGAAACTTTGTTTCGAAAGAAACAAGTTCCATCTATTATGCATGCACACCCTCCACGGCATACACATGCTTCCCACGGACACCATCATCACTTGTATGCTCATGTGTACACATGTACACATTGTGGACGTAAGGGCCACCTTACTAAATTTTGCTTTGATAGAATACATGATATAAATTTAGCAAAGAAATTTGTTTGGGTTAGAGAAGGGACTAACCCCTATGGACCCAATAAGATATGGGTACTAAAGACCACCCCTCATATTTTTGATATAGGTGTGGGCTCTCGCATGACGTGAGAGTAGAGGTACCTTGGAGTGGATGCGTTCCGGACTTCATGAAAATCTATTTGGATGCATCACTTTCAAGGGATGTTTGGTGGAGATGACCACCATGTTTTGGAGACTTGGAGAGTTGCCTTCTAGGTTTTGGTAACGATCTCTAGCTCCTAATTATTGTTTACATGCTTTCCATGTTTATCATTTATAGCATGTTTTATTGTTTTGAGATTATTATGAAAATGCCATGATAATTAGACTTATGACATACATGTATAGTATTTGAGACACCCATGATTATATGGACCCATATTTAGTGTTCTCACCTTAGTTTAGCTATCATGTACATCATAGTTCTAATGACATGTGGATTTACATAATAATCATGTTTAGTTTTGTCATGATGATTTTATCTTGTTTTTGATGCTTCATGATTTGAATATTTGTTTGAATGTTAGTTTTCATTAAGACTAGGATTTATACCTGTACATATAGTGGGTCACAAATAAATCTATATATGTTTGTGCTTGAATGCTTATTTGAACCCATTAGATGTGCTAGTATAGTCTAGTTTTGATGATCCATACATTTTAAACTTGTATTCCCATTTTGAATTTATTTTATGATCATGTGTTTTCATTTCATGTATATGTCTATTTTGCCAAACTTTAAGATATACATGTATACCCCTTGAGTCATTTGCCTTTCATGCAAATCTATATATATATATATGGACTCAATTGTGTTTAGGGATATGTATGTATACTTTTTGTGTTGACAAATCATACATATACCTTGAAGTACAAATTTGTTTTTAATGGAAATTTAGTTTTTTTTCATGTTATCCATGTTTTTCATGTGTTTATGTTTAACTTCATGTATATGTTCATCTTGTTCAAACTATTGACTATACATATACATCCTTTTGAGCCACGTGCCTTCATGCATATATCTTAGTGGACTCGTTGTGTTTGGATATGTATGTATACTTTAGATTATATAAGACATACATATACCTTGAAGATTAAATAGTTTTTGATGAGTTTTTTATGTTTAAGGAATAATTGAGCTTAATTGAATATTTTCATGATCATGTTTTTCACATTGTATTTGTACACTCACCTTCATGTTTACTCATGTTTAGTTTTCATGAGTCATATTATGCTTTATTGACTTGAGTGTTGAATATCATGTGGATTTCATGTTTTATGAAAAATAATTTGTTTTATTCCTTACTTGAAGGATTTCGTACTAGTTAACAAAATTTTTCATTTTAACTAGTTTGTATTCTTCATTGTGATATGAGATATGCATTTGCTATGATTGTTGTTTCAATTGGTATCATTGAATTCTTTCAATTGGTATCAATTTTGATCTTCTTGTATACTCATATGTATTTATGTATGTATGCTTTCAAGTCTAATGGTATCAATTTCTATTGGTATCTAATTTTTCATACATATATGTTTTATTTGTGCTTATTATATCCCTATATCTTGAGCACAAATTTTGTTTATGCTAAGCTTGAGCTCCATCTTTGTTTCAATTGATTTAGCTTTCAATTGGTATCTTAATTCAAGCCTACGCATTATTTTTTGTTTGTTTTTCATAAAGGGGGAGAAAATTCGATTTTCATATTTCAATTGGTATTTGTATTTCCACTCCCTTACTTTATGATAGAAAATAAAAATTTCAAATTGATATCATATACTTAAAAAGAAAAATACTCTCTTTTGATATCAAGATGTTAATGATTTCAATTGGTATCTCAAAATTTTGTTTAAAGAAAATATTCAAAAGTTTTGATTTGTATTGCCTATATGCAAGGAGAGCTTAACATCTCTTCTACATATAGATTCATGATGAGTGTATCTTGTATTGAGGAGCTTGACAAATCTTCTTTATATGGTACACGTGTGTAGGGGGAGCTTCACATCTCCTCTTATACATTACAAATTATGTGTTATGTGAATTAGGGCTTGTCATCCTTTCTTCATGTAATGCATATTTGTAGGGAAGCTAACTTAGCGTCTTCCTCTTCATGAATGTATATAGCATATACTATTTATTTATTGATCTATGTTTACTTTCAATTGATATCAAAATGCTACTTTGACATATTTTCAATTGATATCTTAATTGATTGTTACCCCTTTATTGATTCCTTGTTTTAGACGAAAAGGGGAGAAAAATTTTTTGATTTTGTTTTTACCCCTTTATTGATGATTGACAAAAAGGGGGAGAAAGATTTTGAGTTTGTTTGAGTTTGTTTGAGCTTTATATATGCATGTTTATGTTTTGCATATATTAAGTTTAATTTAGTTTAATTTTAATTGGTATCTAGAGCATGTTTTGTTTTTGAACATTTCATTGGGTATCTAGAGCCGTTTTATTATTTATGCATGATTATGCATTGTCATTCATTGCATATTTATTGTTTATTTGTTTTATGCATGAGTTAAGGGGGAGCTTCTTTGAAACTTAACTTTAATCCATGCATATATAACTCCATGAGTTTTGTCATCATCAAAAAGGGGGAGATTGTTAGCCCAGAGGCCTTCCACTCTAGTTTTGATGATGATTAACTCATGTAGTTATGTTTACTAATAATCTTATGATTTTAAGTTTCAGATCATTTAGCAAGATATTAGTTGGTGATTAGCTTCAACAAGGAGTTTAGAAGCTTTTCATGGTGATTCCAGTGCCCGAGCATCAAGATCATACCTTTGCACTCGGTGGATCACGTTTGGGATCGAGTCGGCTTGAAGATTGAAGATCATCAAGAAGACTTAGGTATCCTAGTTTAGTTTAGTGTGTTTTAGATCCATTTGTAAAGTTTAGAATAGTTGATATGCTCAAGTGCACAATACACACACGTTTCATGATTTGGATTTGGTTTTCATGAATAGTTTGATCAAAAACAAGTTTACATGGTTTTTATGTATATTAGATATGTTCTATATATATTCATGCTTCATATCTTAGACAAACTTATTTTGATATGTCTATTCATGAGTTTTAGGAAAAATCAGATTTCCTATTGAGAAAAATCCAAGTTTGATAAAATACAGTTTTTGGTTTTTGGTAAAATTTGCAAGACACAAAAATAGTTCAAATTGCTTGATATTTGAGTTGAAATTTTTATCACATGTTTATATATCAATGCAAAATGTTAAAACTATTTTTGGGGATTTTTTCAAGACTTAAAAGAATTTTTAGAAATATGTTTAACTATTTTTCTGACCCAGTTTCTGACCCAGACTGTGGCTGACAGGCCAGGTCGGTCGACCGCACCAAAGGCCGGTCGACCGTTGCGGTCGACCGACGTGCACAACCATGTGCACGTCTGGCAGACAATGGGCCGGTCGGCCGGACGGTCGGCCGGACCAGAGAGCTTTGCTCTCTGTATCTGGGCGGTCGACCGGACGGCCCAACGGTCATATTTATGACCGTTGGCGGTCGACCGGGCCGGTTGACCGCCAGCCTGTCAGGCTGACAGATCAGCCTAACGGCTAGTTTTCTGTTTGGGCTATAAATACCCCATCTCTTTGGGGATTTTGATAAGACTTTTGACAAGAAAATTTTTCCCACTTTCTGGTTTTAAAAAGTAGTTTTCAAAAGTGTTTTAGAGCTAAAAGATTTCATCTTTATTGTTTTTCAAGGGTTTTGGAAAATCAAAGAAAACTAGGTTTTTGGGATATTGTTTTGAATTTTCATTTCTATCATCTACAAGAGATTTCCCAAGTAGTTTTTCTTTGTTACTTGATTTCCAAAAACACCTTGATATCCACTTGAGCTATATCTTCTATCCTATTCTATAGGATCTTTTGTTTGTGGAAAAAGAGAGATTGTTTGTGGTTGAAAGAAACCACTTGTTGTAAAAACCCTTGCTTTGTTGGGTTGCTCCCTCTTTGGTAGAGGTTGAGGATTGTGGTTTGCTCCCTCTAGTGAGAGGTGGAGTTGTGGTGTTTGGATCCCTCTTCGGTAGAGGTGATTGTGTTTGTTGTTGGCTACGGGCCTTATCCCTCTTCGGTAGAGGTGGATTGTGGTTGTATTGCCTCGGTGACATTGTAAGGTTGAGAGAGGAGTTCGGTACTCCTTAGTGGATTAGAAATCCTTCTCGGTGAAGGCGGGGACGTAGAGCTAGGGGCTCGAACCTCGAAACATATCTTTGTGTTTGCGTTTGATCCATTATCTCTAAACTCTCTCTCTTTACATTTGTGCATTGCATTATTCATATTGCCATATCATTCATATGCTTGTGTTGTCCTTGCATCTATTCATATTGCTTATCCTTACATGCTTGGATTGCTTGTGTGTGCCTCACTTATACTTAACCACAAGAGCTTCATATAGCACCTCAACCCTTATCTAGGGGAATCAAGAGGAGTTAGTCCAGAGCCCTTCACGGGGAATTCGGCTACACTTGTTGGTTGTATTAAGTTTGTGCAAATTCGTCTTAGCTTCCGCATTTAGTTTCTAGATTAGCATAATCACCTATTCACCCCCCCTCTAGGTGGTTTTCACCTTCTTCATCAAGAAAACAACCCATTACCATTAAACTTCACCATGATCTCCACCACCACCTACATCACCTTGGCCACCAACAACCACGCCATCTTCCTCTCCTCGGAGTGCTCTTTCTAACGAGCTATTGCTTCGTTCTCCGAAGACTCGTTTCCAAAACTCTAAAAATCTAAAATGAACTACACTTGCACCCCCTTGGTTTTTGGTTTTGGGTTGCCCCATGGACTGCCGCCGGCCACCTTCGGCCGCCGCCGGCACTGCCGGCCAAGTAGCTGGTCGGTCATTCCCTCCTCCTTTCCTTCTTTCTTTCCTTTTTCTCTTCTCTTTTTCTTTCTTCTTTCCTTCTTTCATTTTTTCTTCTCTGTTTAATTACCAACCCTGTGTTTCTCTCTCCCTCATCCTTGCGTCTCTCTTTCTCTCTCTTTCTCTCTCATCTCCTTGTCTTTCTCTTTCTCTGTTAATTGCAAGACGCGGAGCTCACCCCCACGTCTAAGTAATTCTTTAACGCGACCTTCACGTTTTTGTATCAACGCGACGCGGAGTTCATGCCCACGTCCGCGTTCTTCTTGTGTTATAGCTTAAACGTGGGTCTCGAACCCCGCGTTTATAGAAATCTATGCAACGCGACCCCCGCGTCTCACTCTCGACATTGCATCTCCCTGTACACACACTCTCTCTCCCTGTATTCTCTCTCCCTTTGCACCTCTCTTTATGGACTTCTCTCTAGTTCTCTCCTCTCTCTCTTGATTTCCTTCTCCCTCTATCATTTTCTCTTTAATGCATGTTCGCGTTGGTTACCTGAATTTTAGAGATCAGGGATTTCACAGATTAAGGCGAGTGTTCTCGCTTTCCTTTTGGATTTTCCCGCTTCATCGGGTCAATTTGTATCTGCATTATGTATTTGTTTCTGGGTTCTATTTGTGTGCTGTTTAGAATTAATGCATTTTGCAGGTACCCTTGCCTTCAGGCCTAACCTCCGGGTACGACCTCTGAGGTTTTAAAGTCCTCTGGACTTTCTCTATGCTAGCCTGGTCAGCAGACCAAGCGTCAACACTCTACCACTTACTCCGTTCTAGCATAGTTACCCCGTGAGCATGGCTTCGCCATGAGCAGTAGCGTGGCATTTATACGCTTGCTGCAACACGTGTGTCTAGCTACGCTGCGAGTCGTAACCTAGCCGAGCGTGATAGCATTTAGTGTTGTACATTAGCTTCGCTCCAGCCCTGCTTAGCTCCGCTTGGATGTTCGCTTGCTTACTGAATTACCCATCTGCCAGTTTATCGATTCTTCTATTTATGGTTGTGAAGAGTTTGAAATCTTACTTATACTGTTTTTCCTGAAACAGCATGGTTTTTCGGTATTCGTACCGCTCTTGTATATCGTACTATTTTCCTGTATCGCCTGACATGCTTTCACTTGATGTGCTAACATACACTATGATGTCCCTTGTCACCTGCCTGATATCACCTTATGTCAAGTTAACACCTGACACCTGATATGCTACTACTTGACACTTACTGCTTATTATAACATGACTTATCACCTGCCTCCTGACATATTAATACTTGACCTGTGACTATCACATTTATGGGAATACTATACTTGTTATCCTATATTATATATACAGTGACCTGAATCTATAGTACTCATGTACTCTTGAATTCCTGATCATGTCTTACACCTGCTATTCCCGTAAATTGATAATTATATAAAAATCATAAAAATGAACAACTTACATCGGGTCGGGGGAAACTTCCAGCCATCAATATATGTTCGTGTTTACAGTGGTACTAGGTATGTTGTGCAACTAAAACTTTCGGTCTGACCTATGGCCTCCAAGCGACCGAGGGGAGTGCTGGCTCCCTCTTCCTGGTACCATCTTAATAAGGGCATCCTATAAGGCACTCCTATACGCCTTACGCCCGGTTCCGAGCACCAACAATGGAACGTCCTGGACCATGGTCCCGGGCATGCACGGGACCCACTGTAAACATTGTTCGTTGATACCCCTGTTGGTTTTCAATAACAACCTTGCTTTACTCAGATGTGGATATGTGTGCTGGGATGCTAGTTAATATATCTAGAGATCTGGGTAAGACGAGTAATAACATTAGTAATAACCAACTATATATCCCTTGTATGCTTGTCGAGTTTGCTTTCATCGGTTTTACATCGGATTCCGATTTATGATCATTATTATATTATAATTGCTTACATCCTGCTTTACCACTTGTGCTCTATTCCACCAGTCTCCTGCTCTTTTCTTATCATACCATGAGTACTCCCTGCTTGATATCATTTGCTGTATATCTACTTGCTCCTGCATGCTTGTGCCGACAACACGATTTTCAATGCATGTTTATGATTCAGATTTATGGATACATGTGTCCTTATCTATGCTCGCCACTTCTCATTCGCATCACCACTCCCAGGGAGTTCTGACTCCCCTGATCCTCATGTCCAGGTCTCGGAGCTTGGAGTGTGTGGATTCTCCCGGATGCTGATTAGAGTGGCGCAGCTGAAGAGTGTATCTCTAGCAGACCGTCCGGAGCCCTATCCTTCCAGGCCCCCTACGCGTCTCTCGAGTTTTCCTGTTGTAACTCATGAGCACCATTTGTACTGTTCTTACTTGTATATCTTTTTGTATTCTCGCATTTGCGCCTATCAGTGATGTAATATCCTTGTAATATTGTGTCACATTTGGTGATAACTTTGTAATTGTACTCATATGTTAGTATATAGAATGCACCACATGCTTTCGTACTCTGATTCTTGCCTGTACTGATGCTTAGCATATATACGTGAGGGTATTTCTGACCTGCTGACCTGCGTATATATGTCACAGTAACATCTCCGAACCCCCTGGATTGGGCGTTACAAGGTGGTATCAGAGCCTAGGCTCTCACATCTTCAGTACAACCAGTCGGCAAATAAATGGTAAAGAAATTTGCAACTGGAATGCATGAGTTATGGTTATACAATCCAACTACAAGTACAAAGTTATCCATTCTCTCTTGATAATCTTACCCTTAAATTCTGAAGTTCTCCCATCCTTTCATACTTCAGTTTCTCGTTATTCTTGGACCAACTCGGACATGAAAAGACGGGGAAATCATAACGGTTCTGGTTCTTCTTAGGGCGGCCCTAATGGATGGAGAGTTGATCTGAGACGATTTCTGCAAAATATGATGAAAAACTAACAAGAACAGACGAAGATCCCGCACCAAAGACTATTGGTTGCACTCCGAGAACAAAAGCCAGACAACATGTCAGATTTCAGAAAATTACAGCCGGCAATTTTTTTGGGCATGGAGAAGCCCTGGATGCATAGCAGTGGCTGGTAAACACGACAGATCTTCTAAAGGCAACTCGGATCCCTGACGAGAACCAAGTGGAAGTGACCAAGATTCAGTTGAAAGATGTGGCCAGGACGTGATGGTTGGCGGAAGTAGCGAGACTGGAAAAGCCCATCACTTAGGACCAGTTCTTGAAGGAATTCTATGAGAAGATTCTTCTCTGTAATAGCTCAGAAAGAGATGAAAGAACGATTTATCAAATTGCAGTAAGAAGATTGAATTGTAGATAAGTACACTGCAAAATTTCTAAGGCATAGTCGGTTTGCGCCGTACATGGTGGCTGACAAGGAGAACCGAGCAAGTAATATTTTAGTGAGAACTGAAGATGAGGATCAACATGTTTTTTATTCCCAAGCAGCCCAAGAAGTATTCTCAAGTTTCCTTTTTACCATCGCTCGGGAAGTAGAACGGACCCGGAGAAGAAAGATCAGGATGAGATGCAGATGAAGTTGGCGAAGAGACCCTCTCAGTTGATTGAAGTTGAAGACTCAGACAGGCCGATGGAAGTTGAAGACTCAGACAGGCCCCTGGATGCCCCACTAGCTAAGCCATCCCTCCAACCATGCCCTCAGCATATGACAAGTGAGTATTGTTTGAACGCGGGCACCTAAAACTCAACCACCAGAAAGGTTATGAATTATGTCGTATACGGATCCGGAGATTAGTTGAAAGTGATTGTCCACTAAAGAAGACAGAGAACATCGCACTGAACAGATTAACTCATCTAGTATCACCATTGGGAGGGAATCCAGGACCTACTGGCAGAATAATCTCGCTTCATCCCGGCATCAACCATAGAGTCAGACATAAAAAAGACCAAGAGCTAGGACAAATGGTAGAAGGAGGCAAACATATAATCTGACTAAAGTGGAAGTCAAGATACGGGTGGAGTGAGAACAGGAAGGGACGCTCAATATCTGGAACAGAAATCTGGAGGATACCGATAGTAACCATTATCCCCATTTTATCATGTCTGAAAGTTGGTAAGTTCTCCATATCATATCCTTCTCATTGCGCTATCATCACCAATCTTAGTCCGTCCTTGTCTACCTCCCTATTTCATGGTTCCTATCTCTTCTATTTTTTTTTACTATTCTGATTTTCGTAATCCTTATGCCAACTTAAGATATGTGTAGACTAGAGAGGTAACAGCAGGACAGATGTGGTTCGCTCTTATTATGTTCTGGCATTCCTCGACTCTGGTACATGACATTGTCTTATATTGGATAGATCTTTGCCTTGCATTCTATTCTTGTATTTATGGATACATCACGGGGGACCAGTATAGCAATTGGAGTAGTCATCACTTATATAATCTGATAGATTGTATCATTACATGAGAAGTGTCAGTATAAAACAGTATTCCAGAATCAGGACTTTTGTCAGACAGAGTTATGGTATTTTTCATTTTTATTACTCCAATAGCGATCATGATTTCTTCGACCATGTTCATGGAACTCGGGTATTCTAAGAACTAATCTACAGTCAGGTTATTATTCAGAAGACAGCATTTGGGACTCGTTTCGGTTATTATGATTTCTTGATCGTGTTCTCAGAGCCACTAACTTCTTGCAGTCTTTACTGATTTGATGGACCATAGGCTCCACTAGCCTCACCAAGCGAGGGTCATGTTCTAGTCACCCGTAGACCTAATCGGGTGTGGGCTTCGCTGCACCCTGGTTCTTAGCATTTAGTATTGTGTTACGCGCTGGCTTCGCCGCGTGAGCTTCGCCAAGTGCGAACCTTGCAGAGCATTAGCTTCGCTGCACCCTAATGCTTAACGCCTGAGTTGTGTTACGCGATGGCCTCACCTAGGCTTGGCTTCGTCTGTGACTAGTCCCTTCAGTGCTTAGAACTCTAGCCCGTTCCTCGGATTTCTTTCTCCTGGCGTGTTTTCATGGATCCGCTAAATAGGGTTTTATCGCTGTATCTGAGCTATCGCCATGATCCTTATGAATGATCCACTCGGCTAATCTTGCAGGGCCAAGATATCTTCTACATGTTTCATCTGCATTCGGGTTATCATTCAGAAGTTAGTATTCAGAGTTCTTCATGGTTATTCTATATTATTGGCTATGTCTTTCAGAGTTAGCAATGCCCAGTATACAGAAATTCTTAATTATCGATTTTCTTTACTTATGTTCAGTATTATCAAGGTTTTCTTTATCTGAAGTATTTTTGTTTATTCTCGGAGAGCTATCAAGTATGCAATACAGCTGGAATTCTATTACAAAGCAAAGATATCAGATTAGTATTATTTGGCATCGTTCGGAGATTTATACGGTAGAAAGTGTGTTCCGACTATTATTCAGTCAACATGGCAGTGTTACTCTTAGTTATTCATATCTTAATTGGTATAATTCCTTTCCATGTCCTCTTTGTGTTCATTTTACCCCTTATCGAGATTGCGAGGACGCAATTTTTTGTAAGGTGGGGGATGTACCGGAATACGTACTTAGTTGCGTATTCAGATTTCTCGATCATATTTTTTCAATTTACTTCCTGTATTTGTTTCGTATTATGAATTATTTATATGATCGTTTTGCCTTGGATTCGGATTCGTGAACTCAGAGTCAGCCCTAGTCTGAACCAGCAGCCTGATCCTAGTATATTGCTCGAATTGGTCTTTTCGCTATTCTGATTTGACCGATTTCAGTTTCAAATATCATTTTTCAATATTTTAGATTTTCTATGATTTTCTGGAATTTTTCTGAATTAAATTGAAAATATTCAAAACCAATGTCGACCAGTGCCGCTGACCGATTCTCAGATTTTTAATTTGCAAATAGAGTTGAATTTCTAGAAATAGCTATTCAGATTATTTCTTAAAATCACATTTTCTATTTAAATACTTTTTCTAAGAATTTTCTAAATTTATCAAAATTCCACCGGGTTTGGTGTCGGCCAGTATCGCTGGTTGATTCCAGGATTTTTAGCTTGCAATCGGAATTGAATTTCTAGATTCTGCTTTCACATTGCTTCTTAGAATTGTATTTTTCTTTTTTATGTATTTTCTGAGATTTTTCAGAATTTATTAAAATCCGGCCGATCCGGTGTAGACCGGTGTCGACGGTTGACTTCAGGATTTTTATTTTGCAAACGGGATTGAAACTCTAAGAACTGATTTCTCCAAACATGTTAAAATAATATTATTTTTTTTGAAAATTTTTGGAAAGCTTTCCGAGTTACTTTAGTTTTTGGGCTTTTCTGAAGTTTTTCGGTGTTTTCCCAGATACCAGAATTTTATCCTGATATTTTTATTTTCTCTTTTTTTATTTTCTCTCTCCTCACACGCGAGGCTCACCAAACATGGATTCGATCTTTAATGTAGATATTCTCTCCATTCTGCAATTAATGGTTAATGTCCTTCAAGTCATTATGACTTTTGTCTCTTCATTCAAACGCGATTCTCGCGTTTTTTCTCTGGGACGCAGGCTTTATCCCCACGCCTGGGCAATTGGCAGACGCGGGTCTGATTTAGTGAGACGCGGCCTCATTTTTTTTGAATGAGACGCAAGTCTCATTGGTTGATGGCAAACTTGTAATATCTCCAACTCCCTTATATATATACCCCCCGTCTTTTTCTCTCTCCTTCATTATTTTCCTCCTCCTTTACACCAACAGCAACCAGCAGCAAACACAGCCATGGACCATGCCTTGGCCGGCCACCCTCTCCACCCTCCATCTCCACCAACTCCTCCACCATTCTCTCCTCCGTCTCCTCCCTATTCCAACAACAACAATAAACATAACCCCAGCTCCACCCCCAACATCACCTATTTCTTCATCAAGAAAACAACCCATTACCATCAAACTTCACCACCATCTCCACCACCACCTACACCACCTTGTCCACCAACAACCACGCCATCTTCCTCCCCTCGGAGTGCGCTTTCTAACGAGCTATAGCTTCGTTCTCTGAAGCCTCGTTTTCAAAACTCCAAAAATCTAAAATGAACTACACTTAAACCCCCTTGGTTTTTGGGTTTGGGCTGCCCTATGGGCTGCCGTCGCCGACGCCGCAGGCCAAGTAGCTGGCCGACCATGACCGGTCGTTCCCTCCTTCTTTCCTTCTTTCTTTCCTTTTTCTCTTCTCTTTTTCTTTCTTCTTTTCTCCTTTCATTTTTTCTTCTCTGTTTAATTACCAACCCTGCGTCTCTCTCTCCCTCTTTCCCTCATCCTTGCGTCTCTTTCTCTCTCTCATCTCCCTGTCTCTCTTTTTCTCTGTTAATTGCTAGACGCGGAGCTCACCCCCGCGTCTAAGTAATTCTTTAACGCGACCTTCGCGTTCTTATATCAACGCGACGCGGAGTTCATGCCCGCGTCTGCGTTCTTCTCGTGTTATAGCTTAAACGCGAGTCTCGAACCTCGCGTTTGTGGAAATCTATGCAACGCGACCCCTGCATCTGCAACCCCCGTGTCTCACTCTCAACACTGCATCTCCCTGTACACTCTCTCTCCTTGTATTCTCTCTCCTTCTGCACTCTCTCTCTATGGACTTCTCTCTATAGCTCTCTCATTCTCTTTCCTCTCTCTCATTCTCTTTCTCTCTTGATTTCCTACTCCCTCTATCATTTTCTCTTTAACGCATGTTCGCATTGGTTACCTGAATCTGGAGCTCAGGGATTTCACAGATTAAGGCGAGTGTTCTAGCTTTTCTTTTGGACTTCCCTGCTTCGTCGTGTCGATTTGTATCTGCATAATGTATTTACTTCTAGGTTCTATTTGTGTGTTGTTTAGAACTAACGCCTTTTGCAGGTACCCTTGCCTTCGGGCCTAACCTCCGGATACGACCTCTGAGGTTTTAAAGTCCTCCGGACTTTCTCTTTGCTACGCTGTTTTGATTGAGTTTTTACCTGCACACAAAAATAAGGAATTAGATTTAGAACAAATTGTGCAAGGTTCTCAATTTGAATCCGCGGTAGCAGTGGCTATGCGGGTCGTGATCCTCAGGGAGGGACTAGCGATAGAAGCGTTTGAGTAAGTTCTCTAAAAATTTATCTTTTTTAGTTATTAAAAAGAAAATAAGAAAATATTAGTTAAAGTTAGTTTAGAAAGAAAATGAAAAAGTGATAATTACAATGAGATGGGAAAGAAAGAATTTGAAGGAGAGGTGTTGGTGACTTAATCTAAAACAAGAAAATAGAATAAACACTTACCTTCGTATGGTCAATGAATTACGTGAAAACCTAACACGTTCTACCTTGCTTCGGAGGCGTTGAACGCATAAACCATAGGATCGATCTCAGTCCCTTCTTCGCATTATATCATCAAGCTTTGGCAAGTATGAAGTGATACGTACCTTGAGGAGGAGAACATCACCATGAAGTATCGTTGGCACCACCAAGACTTGTTATACTTGTGGTTCGGGAATCACTTGCATGCTTATCAAAGATCAACACAAATAAAGTAGAAAAGGAAAAGAAAACAAAAAGAAAGTAAAGCAATAATAAAAAATAAAAGTTACCTTTTTTACTTGATACAATGGAGAGAAGAGAAGCATATATCGGTGTCACGCTCAACATAGCCCTCTCCCTCACTTACATAAAAATTAAAAAGAAAAGAAAACCTAAACTACAAGAAAGAAGAAAGCCTAAAACCCTAGATTTGGCCCTCTGGCTCTGCCTCTAGACGCCCCTTCTCTGTTGCTCTGCAGGGGTATTTATAGGAGATATAGGAAGTAGAGTCCCATTACAACTCCTCAACGAAAACGCATCGCCAACCGCCTCTGGATTGCCGCGAAAACGGGAAATTTGCCGCGGAAACGCGGCACTTTTGTAGCCAAATGCCACGCGCTTTCTTGCGTGGCATCCTCTGGTCCGTCCATCTGGGTTTATCCTTCTGGAAATTTGATCCTGGCTCTTTATCTTGGGATTTAGATATAACTTGAGAAGCAAGTTACCTAGATCCCAAATCTTTTCCACGAATTTCCTTCTCTTCTTTTAGCTTTTATCCTTATCCCGCAAGTGTTTAGGGTTGAATAGGAGTCTATCCTTCCCTCTTCTTTGTATTTGCAACTTTGGCCCTTGTGTATTTGCACTTTTGACAATTGATATTTGCACTTTTGTACTTGGGCTTGAATATGGGCTTTTGGGCTTCTTTTAGGCTTTATTTATTATTAAAATAAGAACTCAAGGCCTGCACACAATAAATCACAAAATATTAATAAATGTGCAGAATTATATGAATAAATATGAAAATGTGATGGTAAATATGATGATAAAAATGCACTTTTCACTACCAATCACACCCCTACACTTATCTTTTTGCTCGTCCTCGAGTAAAAATAAAAGAGAAAATTAATCTAACCTAACTCACTTTCGTAGGAATCACGGTTGCACTTAGCATGTGCAACAAGCCGTTAAACCCCTAGGTTACCCTAGAGGACGAGTGTTGACTCGTGAGGGTTTTCAGCGGATTACACCCACAATCCATAAAAAGAAAATATTTGAAATACTTTTGCAAAGACTAAGTAGTCTATAAGTTTTAGGATTATCATTTTTATTCATTCTTTAGACTTAGTCTTTATAAAGTAAATTGTTATCCATTTTAGGTAAGGGTCAAAATTGAACTTCTAATATAGTCTTTTTCGTTACCAAAAATCATATGCATCCTTATGAATTTATACTAGGAATTCCTTAACTTGAACTCTCATGCCTCTTTATTATTTTTATAACTCATCTATCTTTCGTGTAAGTATCAAGGCTTCTTGAGGCCCTAATACCTAACTAATTGACTATTAGATGTGTTAATAAATTTTTTTTTTTTAGCATGTATAACTCATCTAATTTTCTTTTGTATAAGTATCAAGGCTTCTTGAGGCCCTCATACCTAACTAATTGACTATTAGATGTGTTAGTACATATATAAGTAATTTTTCCTTAATTTCCTTAGGCTTTCTAATCCACCCATGTAACGAACTTAAAGTCGACTCCCAAACCGGTCGGTTTTAGGGCACCAGGTGAGAAAACACCCCGCGGACTCAAATTCGAGTGAACTAGGCCCCAAAACTAAGGACTTTATTTTATTTACTCACCTTTAGGCATGAATACTTATGCTTCTTGAGGCACATGTATCCCGCTTAATTGGTGAAATTTTTTTTTTTATATGAGGCACAAGGGTCTTTGTCTTAGAATCCTAGATATGCATTAGGTATGCACATTTCATTAAGGTAAAAATTAAGACTAACTACTTATTCAATTTCTCCTCCTATACCTAAAAATTCAACAATTTATTTATTTTGACCAAGTTTTTAGAAATCCTAATCATGATTTTCCTAATTCTTAAGATTAACTTAGATTTTTTTCAAAAGATAAGTCAAAATATTATCCTTTTTATAAGTTTTTTTTTTATTAGCAGATTTTTGTTAATTTCTACCTATGTTAGTGTGTTAGTAAAACCCACCCCCACACTTATCTCATGCATTGTCCTCAATGTATGAATGAATGCATATATGCATGAAAAAGAAGAAGTGAAGGCAGAAGTTACCTCAAGGTGGTGGTTCCGGTGGTGGTCTAATTGGTCCACAGAATGCGGCCCAATCTATTTTTCGTGGAATTCGTAGGAACCCACCAGAAATCTTTCTTGTATAACCCACTAAAATGATGTCTATATGAACATTTTTTAAAAATTCCACCCCATCAAATTTCCAAATTTCATAATAAATTTCAGAGTCAATTGTGTCAACCGCCTTGTCCCAGAATGGAGAGTGAAAAGATGGAATGATTGATTTGGACGTCATAAGTGCGGGAACGAATACCGACTCAGGAAAGAAACTTAAATCAAGTAAGGGTTCAGGAGTCGGGCTAGGTTCAGGAAGTGGGTCCAAATCAATAAGTTGAAGCTCAAGTCCACAATAATCTTCCCACAATGGAATGTGACTCAATGGTGGTGATTCAAGTTCAGGAATGATATGAGTAGGAATCAAAACTGACTCGAAAATATTACCTAAGTCGGGTAACAAAATAGGAGTCAATAATGATTCGGAAATTTGAACTTGATCATAGATTTGAGAATCTAGGTCACATATCTCATTGAGTTCAACCTCATAAAAATGAGAACTTGCCAATTTATCCATGGGACTTTCAATTTGTAAATTGGTCAAGTTCAATATGATCATCAAAAATGGGTGACTCAATTTCATGATGAATTGGCACAGGATCCAATGTTGACTCGGAAGAAGTGAAATCAGGTGGAGACACCGAAGTCATTATTGAATTAGGAAGCAAAATTGAATCATCAAGTTGGGGTTCATGATCATATTCATGCTCAAGATCTATTTCAGGAAGGGAAAAACTTGCCAAGTTATCAAAATTGAAGTTTCGGCAAGTTCACATGATGACACTGAATTAGAATCTTGTTGTCCAAAGCAACTTGGTTCGTCGGCTCTAAGAGAGTGGTCAGCGATATTAGAATTGGCCGGACAGTGAGAACACAAAGATTGAACCATCATATCTAGTTCATGCTCACGAGCTAATCTAGCCTGAGTCATGGCTTCAAGCCTCTTTTGTGATTGGACTTGGAAAAAGGAAGTGTAATCGTGATGAAGTTGTAAGTCGGTGGACTCACGCATCATCATGTCTAAGATTGATGGTGGTTGTTGCTTGGACTCGTGCATACTCATCATTTCCCGGATAGATGGTTTTCTATTCTGAATGGGTGGATCTGAGTATGAATCTTGGGAATATTGTGGACAAGGTGGAGACGGAGGACAAATTGGTTGAGAATTAGACTCAGGGGAATCGAAACCCCATGAACTCTGTGAAGAGTTGAAACTATTATGGAAATCATGGTTATAAGATGGGGGGTATGGGTTATATACATTCGGATAAGACCATTCCGGCACACTAGGTTGGTCAAAATTATGATATGCCGGGTTGGTAATATCCGAAAAAGGTGTGTAATATGGATTAAAATTAGAAAAATTGTTATTATATGCCATATCACACAAAACAAACAAAAGAAAAAGAAAACAAACAAATAAACAAACAAACAAAAAAAAAATTCTAACCTAAGTTAGGGTAGACCTATGACCTAGACGACTCCTAACTGGTTAGACTGTCCACGGGAGGTAGGGTGCAGACTTTGACCACAAGTTAATCAGCCAGGTCAGGGCAAGAGTGGTGGGAGGTTTTCCGTCAAAGACGTTCCTTAATTAAATAACCACCAATCTTCGGGCTTTCGGCCCTCAATCCCCTTCCTAGACACTGATTTGGCAGGAGTCAATTTCCAACACCGTTTCCCCTTAGGATAATCTCCTAATTGTGTCCGAGATGTCCCTAGGGCCAACGTCTACTAATTTTAAGTTAGGCTTGGGTTAGTGAGTGCTTTGGATATGATTTTTGGGCTAAGGAAGGGTGATGAAATCCCCACCTTATCTTGTTAATGGGTTATGCCCTTAGAATAATTTGTGCAAGTGTACAAAATATGTAAATAAGATTCACTCAAAGCATGAAAATCAACCAAGAGATGAGTCCTATTCTACATGAAATGCGAACGTACCTTGCTCCAGCACTCTTCAACAGTAAAATAAAGGAATTGAAAAGACACGTACCTAGGATGCAAACGTCTAATCAATTTTTATCTTTTACAACAAATATTTTACTGTTGAATTAATTAGCAGTATACAGGTTTATCACAGAACAAATTTTAACAGAGCAGAAAATAAATATTGCACTTTTTAGCAACCTGCAGAAAGATACGTCAGTAGTTCACTACTATTGCCGCGGATCCGCGGCTATTGCCGCGTTTGCGCGGCAGATGAGTAGGCTCTGCTGCTCTGCCTTCGAGGGCAGAGGCACAGAGTTGCTATATGTCCACTTCTGCTGTTATTTTTCCTGTTCTCCAAACATGCAAACAGAAAGAATAAAAGAATTAGTTAATTTTTTTATTTAGAGAAAAACTTACCGTCCCTCTCCGGCAACGGCGCCAATGTTTTGATTGAGTTTTTACCTGCACACAAAAATAAGGAATTAGATTTAGAACAAATTGTGCAAGGTTCTCAATTCGAATCCGCGGTAGCAGTGGCTATGCGGGTCGTGATCCTCAGGGAGGGACTAGCGATAGAAGCGTTTGAGTAAGTTCTCTAAAAATTTATCTTTTTTAGTTATTAAAAAGAAAATAAGAAAATATTAGTTAAAGTTAGTTTAGAAAGAAAATGAAAAAGTGATAATTTCAATGTGATGGGAAAGAAAGAATTTGAAGGAGAGGTGTTGGTGACTTAATCTAAAACAAGAAAATAGAATAAACACTTACCTTCGTATGGTCAATGAATTACGTGAAAACCTAACACGTTCTACCTTGCTTCGGAGGCGTTGAACGCATAAACCATAGGATCGATCTCAGTCCCTTCTTCGCATTATATCATCAAGCTTTGGCAAGTATGAAGTGATACGTACCTTGAGGAGGAGAACATCACCATGAAGTATCGTTGGCACCACCAAGACTTGTTATACTTGTGGTTCGGGAATGACTTGCATGCTTATCAAAGATCAACACAAATAAAGTAGAAAGGAAAAGAAAACAAAAAGAAAAGTAAAGCAATAATAAAAAATAAAAGTTACCTTTATTACTTGATAAATTGGAAGAGAAGAGAAGCATACATCGGTGTCACGCTCAACATAGCCCTCTCCCTCACTTACATAAAAATTAAAAAAGAAAAGAAAACCTAAACTACAAGAAAGAAGAAAGCCTAAAACCCTAGATTTGGCCCTCTGGCTCTGCCTCTGGACGCCCCTTCTCTGTTGCTCTGCAGGGGTATTTATAGGAGATATAGGAAGTAGAGTCCCAGTAAAACTCCTCAATGAAAACGCATCGCCAACCGCCTCTGGATTGCCGCGGAAACGGGAAATTTGCCGCGGAAACGCGACACTTTTGTAGCCAAATGCCACGCGCTTTCTTGCGTGGCATCCTCTGGTCCGTCCATCTGGGTTTATCCTTC